>OX376699.1:39128406-39148578 GCA_947389925.1 Coelopa pilipes
GCCGAACGACGACCGCCGGTCGCAGAAATGCAAATTTTCTCAAATGCTTAAGTTTTCTCGAATGGCTGGCGCAGGGCAGGAGTCGGCGAAATTCGCTGGGGTTGCGTTTGTGACGGGCGACGTGGCAACAGCAACAACAACAACAGCAACAGTTGTATAACAGCAACAAGCAGAAGACCAACAACACATTGGCCGCCGACAACAATGGCAAAAACTAGCAATCAACGGTTCGTTCCTCTTGCGAGGGCAGCGGGCTTTGAGCTGATGGAGGAGGTCGCGAGAGAGGGAGGGAGGGAGATGGCCAGGGGAAAGGGGGGGGAGGGTGGAGTAGCGTGGGAAACCGGTGTAGAGTTGGAGGCATCGAGAGGAGGCTTCGAGAGAGGCAGGTTGAGAACCCGCGAAGACCGTTCTTGGCCTTTAACGTAAACCCGATCACGAGCTCTGGATGCTCTGGACCCTGGATCAATCACGTGGATTCGATCACTGAGTTCGCAAATCCCGAGGAATCCCTCAAGAATCGCGTTCGAAAATCCCGCAGGAACCACACGGGACTGAGGTTCGAAATCTCTGAGAAATCCACAAGCAACCGTCGATCGAGTTTTCTTGACCGGAGTCCGACAAAACGACTGATCGTTCCAGGAGGGATTTGCAGCCGTCTTTGACCGCGACTCCCTGGCTTTGGGCTTCCAGGGCTTGAGGTCCGGGTTCTCGAGGTCTGATCCTCTGAATCCCGATGGCCCTCTTGGCTTCCTCTTGTTTGGCTTCCCCTTGTTTGGCTTCCAAATATTTGGCTTCCATCCGTCGCCAGCCTTCATTTGCGTTCCCTCGTGGGCTTTCGAGGCCTCCTCCGAGGACCCCCAGCGGCGGATGCAATCGAGGCTCCAGCGATCTGGCCAATCGAGCTCGTCGCGGTTTCCTCTGTCGGTTTCCTTTGTGCGATTCCTTTGTGGGTTTCGTCGCTCGGTTTCGTTCGTCCACCGTCCAACGTCCACCGTCCGAGCCACTGTGCGCGCCGGCCCCTGGCTGTGCCGTCCCTCGCCGCCCACGGCGCACGGCGTCCTCTTGATTGGAAACGCCCCCTCACCCCTGCTCCTTGGCGGCCTCTTTGAGCGAGGAAACACTTTGTCCTTGGTCCCGTTCCTCCCTCCTCGATCCCCGTTCCCCGTTGCCCGTTGCCCACGTTGCCGCCGGCCGTTTTTCAGTCGCGCCCTGCGCTTCCTGCCTGCGCCGTTATGAGGATGTCAATTTGCCGGGACGCTCGAGCGGAAATGACTCCGACCAGACCCCAGACCCCAGGCCCCCGCCCCTCCAACCCCCGACCGCCCTCGTGTCCGGCCCGCCGTCGTTAACTCGATCTCGAGGACGTCGAGGAGCCGCCGGCGCCGGGTGCGAAAAACCAGCGTCGTCGACGACGACGGCCCGGCCGAAAGGAGGGGTCGGGGTCGGGGTCCGTCGAGGAGCCCGCAAAGGGTTTCGGCCGTGGCGCCTCCCGGTTTTTCGCCTCGCACGCGTCGCCGGCCCAGGCCGAGGCCGAGGCCGAGTCCGAGGCCCAGGCTTTCAAGAGCCGTAATGGAAAAGGGCCCGGGAGGAGGGGAGGTGAGGCCGCCTAATTTGCCGCGCCCCTCCCTCGCCGGGCCCAGGAGTCGCCGGGAGTCGCCGGGAGTCGCTGTCGGTGGTCAGGACGACACGAGGACGGCGTTCGTCCTTTCGATTTGCGGACCTCGGCCGCCTTTGACGGCCCGGCCAATTGTCGGGCTTCCGTGGGGAAATTCAATGTGGCACCTCATTCACCCCCTCCCCCCTTCCCCCCTTCTCCCCTCTTTCACTCATCCTTTTCGATGGTTTTGCTCGTTCATTTTTCTGCTGATTTTCCTCGTTCTTCCTTCACTCGCATCCTCATCTTCCGTCCCTTCCCTTGTCGGTAGCTTTCAGATCGGCCTTTGGGCGTTTCTTCCCACCGCCCCGCGTCTTGGGGCGTGGCACGTGGTCATCGCCCGGCGCAAGTTGGAGCGGGATGACGAGATCTCGGCGCGGACGCGCTTTCAAAGGCTCCAGGCGACTGCGCTTCGAAGATGGATCGCGATGGATCGCGATGTTTACAAAGGTTTTGTTGAAAATGCAGAAAGTTGAATTTCGTTGCCTTTTTGGTTACATTTGGGACGCATTTTTCAAATCCCTACGAATTTCTGGAGTCCTTGGCGAAGGCAATCAGAATCATTTTCTGGAACTGAATGTAAAAGTGGAGACAAAGCCCTGAAGAACGGCTTGGGAAGGATGGCAAAAATGTTGCCAAAGACAAGGGAAATGTGGAAAAGCGATGGGAAGAGCGAAGATCAGGGGGAGCGGAAACGGAGGAGCAGAGGAAGGGAAAGAATACGATTTGACCGAGGTCCGCCCCCTGGACTTCGGAACGCCATCCATAATGCAGGAAGCGAAGCGAAGTACGCAATTTTTTGCAATTAACAAACAAATTAAATAAATAAGCAAATTTAACGTGTCGTGGAAAGAAATAATTCAAATAAAAAAAACACAAAAAAAACAATGCAAAAAATACCAAACAAGGACGATTGAAAAATTGTTCGAAAAATATATAAAAATACACATGTTTAACCAAATGATAATCAATGGAACAATTTTTCAATTTGAAGATAACGAACAACGAACAATGGAAATGGAAAGGGAGTCGCGAATAAATCCGGGTTCACGGGGAGCAAAAAAATAATTGTTGCAAAAATGTTCGAACAAATCAATTGAGCAATAACTAAAGGCGTTGCCAGACCGTGGGAGGCCAGTGTGGAGAGCAGCAACAACAACCGTCGCATCCTCCGGTCGAGCAACAACAACGCCGAAGTAGGCGGCGCCTGGCTTTTCTCTCTCTCTCTCTCTCGCTCTCGCTCTCGCTCTGCCTGTCTCTTTTTAGGGGGCTGCACCGAGTGCAACGAAATCAACAACACCAACAACAATGGAGAGCACGTGGTGGCTGTTGGTCGACAGGTGAAGCAGCAACAGCAACAGCAACAGCAACAACAACAACAACAACAACAACAACGGCAATTCATCTCTACACACAAAAGTGAATTAAAATATTCACAACAAAAATAAGGAGCAACAACAACGAATAATGCAGCCGTGTTGTTGTTGGTGCATTTCACATTCGCCACGAGCACCACGTGACATCGACAACAGCAGCAACAGCAACAACAACAACAGCAACAACAACAATTCGCAGGTAGTGAGAAAAACAAATGCAACAACAACAACAACGATTGCAACTATTAGGGGACCACCGCACCCCCCCCCCCCCCTCCCCCTTCTCTCGCTCCCATAATTCAACGAGGCCCCGCCCCGATTGTGACGTCACAACGGGAATGGATGGATGGATCTCGCTCTCTCTCTCTCTCCCTCAACCCACTCGCCAGAGCGCCGAACAGCAACAACAACGAATATTTTATATTAACATCGCTCCTCCTGTTGTTGTTGCTGCTGCTGCTGCTGTTGCATCGGTGCCGTTTCTTTTTATTCTCTCGTTGTCGTTTTCGTAGTCGTTGTTGTTGTTGTTGTCGTTGTAGTGGTTGTTGGTATTTTCTGTGTTTTTGTTTCAGTTCGCCTTGCGCGAAAAGACGACCAGCACAACACACGTGAACAATTGGCACAAGTGTGTGTGAGAGCGGGCCCACGAGCGAGGGAGTGGGAAAGAGATGACGAGTGGTCGCTCTCGTGAGGCGCCATGGCGGTTGGAGTCAGCCGAGCGTGGTTGTTGGTGGGATTGCGTTGCGTTTGTTGTTGCCGCCGTAGGCTCCAACGAGTGGTGCCGGGCGACGAGCGGCGAGCGACGAACGAAACGAAGCGGACGAGCCCGAAACGAATGGACGAACGAACGAGCGACGAACGAACGAGCGAGCGAGCGAGCGAGCGAAACGAACAACAAAAATGCGGGGGAAAAAAGACGACACGAAACGAAACGAAACGAAACGATACGAAGCGAAACGAAGCGAGGCGAGGCGAGGCGAGGAGAGGCGAGACTCACACTCGCGTTGCCAATCGGAGGCGTGGCCTCGCCATATGTATTCGGTTGGCCTCGTTGGCACTAGCAACAACAACAACGGCCACAACAACAGCGGCGACAACAAAAATCCGCCAACAACAAACTCCTTCCCAACAAGCCCAATAACAACTACAACTGCAACTACAACGTCGACGATGCCGACGATGCCGATGCCGATGCCGAGCGAAAAGAAAACGTTGGCCCGAACGAAAGAGCACGAGCGAGGCACGAGCAAGAAGAAGAGAAGCAGCAGCAGCAGCAGCAGCTGTGGTCGTGGTCGTCGTGCGGTGCAGACGACGGGGAGACGAAGAAGAA
The DNA here is from genome assembly GCA_947389925.1 of Coelopa pilipes. Classification (NCBI taxonomy): domain Eukaryota; kingdom Metazoa; phylum Arthropoda; class Insecta; order Diptera; family Coelopidae; genus Coelopa; species Coelopa pilipes. Next base: position 39,132,767 of record OX376699.1, read on the forward strand.
GAAGAAGAAGATTCCTCTCTTTCTTGCCAATCGAGAGTCGCCGCGAGTCTACAAGGCGATGGTGGTGTGGTTGTTGTTGTTGTTATTGTTGTTGTCCAGGTCCACCTTGTTGTCGTAGTCAGTTGTTGTTGCTGCCGGCGTGGGATTTTCTTTTCAATTAGCGGCGAATTTGCATCTTAATGAATTTTCCGCATTTTGACCAAAGGTCTCAGCGCGATTTCCGCTTTATATAATTTTTCCATCGAGCGCAAAAGATAACGCCAAGTGACGGAGGGAGCGGGAGTGAGTGAGTGAGGGAGACAGCCTGAGCGCCGAAATCTCTCTGAAAACTGCGGATCATCTTCGGCTGTGTGGGAAACACACGATGCTAATGCTAAATTCCATTCTCCACTCTCACGAGCTGTCAACGGTTCGTCGAGTCCGCCACCGGTCACCGGTCAGCGGCCGCCTCGCCTCAGTCCCATCGCACGTGAATCACGGAGATAATGATGAAATTATTCGGATCGAAGGCGTTCGGCGTAATCGCGGAAAAATCCATTCACTTACAAAGCCTAAATTCTCTAGGAATGTATTTTGGTTGCAAATATAATTTGAAAACTATTTTCTGCAAAAATAAAATCATTCTCAAATGAATTTATTAAGGCAAAAAATAAATAATAAATTGTATAAAACATTTGCTACAAAAATATATATGTTATATACGTTAAAAGCAGGCGTCAGATACGTAGAACTAAAATACAAATTTTTATAATTTTTTTTCTGTATCGATTCATGCGAAAAGAAAAAAATAATTTTGATTTAAATTACGTTCAATAAATTTGCACAATTTCAAATTGCATTTTAATTTTAATTATATAAATCGCACAGAAAGAAAATGAAGAAACAAAAAAAATTCCAACTGCAGCCATTGATTTGAATAAGAAAAAATTCTAGAACTCAAATGTAAGAATTGAAGAAAAAATAAAAAAAATTATTGGTAAATGAATTGAAAAAGAAAAAAAAAATTAGCGCAAAATTTATACGAATTTTTTCGGCCCATTTGTCCGATGCCTCTTGTTGCAGCAGAAGAGAAATCACTTTGGCTGGCAACTGAAGCCCATAAACAATTTCCGCTGCCGGGAACTGCAAACAATGGAAATTGATTAATAATCGCCCGCATTTCGATCATCGACGACACCGACGACCGGCGACCGGCGACCGTCGACTTGAGACGAGCTCCTTGCGAGCCTCGCACGCCCCGCCCCCAAATGCGATGCATCCATTTTTCCGCCGCGGACACGGAGGCCAAACTGGCCAAGAGAAAAACGCCAGAGAGCACTCCCTCCCTCCCTCTCTCTCGCTCGGGCACTATGTCATTCTCACTCTCCCTCTCTGCCGCTCCTTTCGCATCGCCCCTTCGACTCTCGCTCACACGGCTCTCTTAACTCGACACGCTCGCTCTTCGCGACGTGTTCGCTGTGCTCGTCGAATTCGCCGCAGGCGCGGGCGACGCCGGGTGGGGTCCGCGTTCCGTTTTCCGCACATCTGTTCGGCAGGGGACGCGCCGACGGCGACGGCGACAAAGTGAGAAAATGAAACAAAATACTCACCCCAAGCGGCGTAGGGCGAGGCAACAACAAGAGCAACGGGAACCACAGCCTGCGCCGGAGAGAGCGTGAGCGACTCTCCCCAACGCACGGGTCGCTGTGAGCGACGATGACGACGACGACGGCGGCCGACGTCGACGGCCGGCGGGAGAGCGAGAGCGACCGCGCTCGCCAGCAGAGCGGGAGCAGCGACGACTGCGAGAGAGCGCGAGCGGCGGCAGAGAAGAGCGCGGCGACGACGACGGCGACGACGACGACTTCTGCCGCTGGCGGTTCGTGGCCACGGTCGAGTTTCATTCATGGCACGGGCTTCAGTTTGAATTCAACTGTCGTCGTCGTCGTGTGCACGAGAGGAAACCGAACGGCTGCCGCACGAACTCACAGTGCGACAGTGCAGCAACAACAACAACACTAGCGCAAGTGAAAACAAATTAAAAACAAAAGAGAAAATATACAAAAATACAACGTGAAAAACAAACGCTCAAGCAAAATCCGAGCGGGCGAGAGCGAGAGAAAATTGAAATAGAAACAAGTAATAATTACATTTTCATAGCAAATACGAAATTAATTCCGAGAGCCGAGCGAAGAGAAGGAAAAATAAACAGTGAATCATTTCAATTAGAATTAGAATTAGAATTAGAATTAGAAGACTCGGAGTGAGATTTCCGAAAATTCCGCAGAGACGGATTTTCAAAGGAAATAAAAATAAATTATAAAATTCATGAAAAACATCAGATAAACAAATCAAGTGAAACAACTCGAGACAGCGATAAATCTCACAAATTTATGAAATTCTGCTACAGTGAGTGACAACAACAACAACAGCAACAGCAACAGCAATAGCAATAATAACAACAGTGACATTAGCGAGAGCTGGGAAAAAAAAGAAGAAGAAACAACAACAACCCAAGTGAGAAGTGTTAATTTTTGTGCTCCGCGAAAGAACAAGAAAGAACGAGCAGAATTAATAATAATAACAATAAAAATAAAAATAATAAAAGCAATGTGAGTGAGGGAAAATCTTGGAGCGAAAATCGATCGTCATAAAAAATTAAGTGTCGACGGCGAAGACGCGAGGACGAGCTACAAATTGTAATTTATTAATTTACAGCGGGCGACAACAAAGCTACAACAACAACAACAACAATAACAACAACAGCGACAAGAGCAGCCGCAAGAACAAGAGCAAGAACAAGAGCAGGAGGAACAACAACAAAGCGGAGACATTATAAAAACGGGCGGCAATAAAATTCCTCCACGGCCACCCTCCGAACAACAACAGCAATTATAACAACAACAAGCTGACGCATCCTTGCGAGAGTTTTCTTCCCTCCCAGCACGAGGAATTCCCGAAAAACTTCCGCGCGCGTTTTCGCCGAGCTGCCGAAGCTCGAGCAGCAACAACAACGACAACGACAGCAGCGAGAACGAGCGAGCGATTGCAGGAGGCGAAGAAGAGGAAGCAGCAGCGAAGTCCAACAGTTTTGTAAACATTGTAGTTGTACAAGTGAAACAGCAAGAACAAGAATAAGAACAACAACAACAACAACCACAGCACTCAAGTCTCGAGAACAAGAAGAAGACGACGTCGCTGGCGAGAGCGAAGAAACAGCAGCAGCAACAGCAAAAGAAGAAGAAGCACAAAATCCCCCCACGCACTCGGGCGAACTGACGCACACACACACACACACACAGGCGAACATCCTCCCAAGGAGGTTGCGGAGAGCGAGCGTCGGCGAGAGGAGCGACTGAGCGGTCGAGGAAGAAGAGGAAGAGTGCGGAGAGTGCGGAGAGAGAGGGAGGAGAGGGAGAAAAGATTGTGTGTGTGGCGAGTTATATTTGTTGCTGTAATTTATTACCGTTGCCCGCAATATAAATAATAAAGCAGCACCGTTATTTGTACTTCTCGACATATTCACACACACACACACGCACACACGTACACCCTGCATATATATATGTATATATAACGATCGCTGGCCGTCAGGATCCGAGCGCAGGAAATAAATAAATATAAATTGTGGCACGAGAAGGAAAATAAATAAATTAAGCAACGGGAGAGAGAGAGAGAGCGACAGAGCAGGCGAAGACACGGACGAAGAAAGAGGACGACGTCGCGGCTGAAGAAGACCAAGAGAACGGAGCACGTTCCTTGTTAAGGCAACAGCAACAACAACGACAACAACAACAACAACAAGGGCCTCTTGTGGTCTGCCTGCGATCTGCTTAATTTTTAATATAAATAATATTTATTAATAAAAGATTTTCGACTGAGCGGCGGAAGCGGAAAAAGCGCAACAGAGACAGCAAGAGTCAGTGGGAGAGAGAGACAGAGAGGCAGAAAGGACGATGGTGCGCTGTGGTCACAAGATTTAATTGGAATGAATGAATACAACAACATAAGTGACAACAACAACAACAACATCGTCGTCATCGGCACCAACGCCGTCGCCACCAGGAGCAGCAGCAACAAAAGTAGAAACAAAAACAAAAACTAGAGGAGGGGAAAAAAGGCAATAACAATAAAAACAATAAAAATAATAAAAATATAATTAAATTTAACGAATGAGTGGCTGCGAGGCGAGCGAAATTCGTCGTTGTCGTCGTGGTCGTCGCGTTGCCAACGTCTGACCAATTGTCTGAGAATGATAATGACAACAACAACAAGAACAACAACAACAACAACATTAGCGACAGCGAAATCCACAACAAAACCAACAACATCGCGAGAAGGGGGCGATGAAAAAATATGAAAAAATAATAAACATTAATTAATAAAAGTAAAGCTAAAGATAAAGTAGCAAAAAATAAGGGGAGAACACAAAACAACAACAACAACAACAAGAATTTAATAACAACAATCATCCAATACAATACAATACAATTCAATACAACAACAACTACAATGCAATAAATAATATTAATAGCAGAAAAACAGAGGAAGAAGGAGGAGAAGAAGAAGAAGAAGAGAACAACAACAAGGCGAATAGAGAGAAATAAAATTAATAATAATTAATAACAAAGGTGGCTGAAACAGCAGAAAACTTAATTGCACGGAAATACACGAGGTCTGAGTCATCCGGACAGACAGGCGGACGGACAGACGGCCGTCTGTGCAGGCGGACGGACAGCGAGAAATTTCAGCGGAAGACGGAGAGACATCGGTGAGCAGAAGTGAGAGATCGGCGAGGAAAAGAGAGACCGAGAAAGGCCTGCGCGACCCGGGTCCGAGTCGAGACCCCCAGAACCGCAGCCCGGGCCGCCCGCCAAGTGCGTGTGAGTGAGACAAAAGAGGAGGAAAAGAAGAAAATCAGAAAAAACAAAAAACCCGACTCCTGCGACTCCAGCCACCCCCGACCCTGCTGCGATGCTGCTCGGGTCCGTGTAGAGAGTCCTCGAGAGCCCGCGCCCACTCACAGGACACGGCCACAGGAGCCACTGCGACTGCAACAACAACAACAACAACGAAAACGAGAACGAAAACGAGAACGAGAAGGGGAACCACCAGCCCACACCATTCCATCGCCGCCATGGACATGACTAAAGACATCATCGACTTCACCCAGAAGTTCGCGACACAAGTGCACGGCTCGATGCCGGACCCGGAGGCGGACGCGCTGGACTCGGCGGACGCCGCCTTCGACCTGATGACGCACAGCCACAGCCACCCCCACCCACACACACACGGCCTTCTCCACGCGGAGGAGCCGGCGCCCATGGAGGCCCCCAAGCCGCCGGCCACGCCCCTCGCCTCGCCCGTCCCGGCCCTGGCCTCGCCGCCCACGCCGAACGCGGCCGTCGAGGGCGACGCGACCGGCGACGACAGCCACGCGAAGGAGCCGGCGTCGCCGCTGCTGTCGACGACGGCGGAGACGATGCCGTTGACGCTGACGACGGCCGCAGAGCCGGAGGCGGGCGCCGACGACCTGACGCCGCCGCCCCGGCCCCTGACCTCGCACGCCGAGGTCGGCGGCCGCGACCCCGCCCTCGAGGACCCCGACCTGCGGGTCGAGCTGCCGCCCAAGAAGGCCCAGTCGCTGCCGGCCTCGCCCAACCACCTGGCCGAGGTCGCCGCCGCCGCCGACGTCCTGCCGAGTGCGATCTTCGAGGAGCCGGCGTGCGGAGGCGCCGCGAAGTCGCCCGGGCTGCGGCCGAAGATGCTGCAGAAGGCGTTCGGCCACGGCCACGGCCACGGCAACAACCACAGCAAGGGCTACAATAACAACTACAACAACAACAACAACAACCACTACAACCGGAAGAGCCCGTCGGCGTCGTCGCTGGCGGAGCAGGCGAACCAGCAGTTCTGCCTGCGCTGGAACAACTACCAGAGCAACCTGACGAACGTCTTCGACGAGCTGCTGCAGAACGAGTCGTTCGTGGACGTGACCCTGGCCTGCGAGGGCCAGTCGATCAAGGCCCACAAGATGGTGCTCTCGGCCTGCTCGCCCTACTTCCAGGCGCTCTTCTACGACAACCCCTGCCAGCACCCGATCGTGATCATGCGCGACGTCCGGTGGCAGGAGCTGAAGGCGATCATGGAGTTCATGTACAAGGGCGAGATCAACGTCAGCCAGGAGCAGATCAACCCGCTGCTGAAGGTCGCCGAGATGCTCAAGATCCGCGGCCTGGCCGAGGTCAACGGCGGCGGGGGCGGCGCGTCAGGCGGCGCGTCAGGCGTCGGGTCGGCGGCCCACCCGATGACGCCCGAGCAGCGCATGACGGTCTACGACGAGGAGGACACCAACAACAACCACAACAACGAGGACAACAACAACAACAACAACCACAGCAACAGCCACAGCCACATCACGGAGCCGCTCGACGACGACGGCTACCGGCTGCCGAAGCGCGCCCGCCTCGTCCCGACCCCCGACGCCGTCAACGCAGCCGCCGCCGACCCCAGCAGCCTCAACCTGAGCGGGCAGCGGGCGGGCCGCAAGCGGTCGCGGGACGGCGGGCTCCTGATCGACGAGAGCCTCGAGCGCCTCGTGGCCGCCTCGCGCCGCAGCCGCTCGAACACGCCGCACGCGCCGGCGCCGCCCTCGGGCCGCGACGGCCTGCCGACGATCACGAACGTGCGCCACCTGGAGGAGGACGTCGCCGCCGAGGCGCTGACGCTGGCGTCGCCGCCGCTGCTGCCCCCGCCGTCGGCGGGCGCCGCCCAGACGATCGTCCGCAACCCGTTCACGTCGCCCACCTCGGCCCAGACCACCGCGGCCGCGGCCTCCGCCTACAGGCCGGGCGCCAGCGGGTCGTCGCCGCCGCCGCCCTCGGCCCACGGAGCCGCCAACGGCGCCCTGGCCTCGCCCTCCGCCGCCGCCGTCCACCAGCAGCAGCAGCTGGCGCCGCACTCGCACTCGTCGCTGGCCCACAACAGCCACAGCCACGCCGCAGCCGCCGCGGCCGCCGCAGCTGCAGCCGCCGCCAGCGTCGCCGGCCACCACCCGCACCCCCACGCGCACGCCCTCCCGCACTCGCACGCGCACCCGCACGCCCACGGCGCCCTCGCCGCCCAGCAGCTGGCGGCCCAGCACCAGCTGCACGCCGCCGCCCAGTCCCACGCCGCCATGGCCTCCGCCCTGGGGGCCTCCCTCGCTGCCGCCGCCGCCGGAGCGGGCGCCCCGGCCCCGGGAGCCGCCGGCGCCGGAGCCACAGCCGGAGCCGTCCACCACGAGGAGCTGGAGATCAAGCCCGAGATCGCCGAGATGATCCGCGAGGAAGAGAGGGTGAGTCTCGAGATTTTCTTGCCTTATCTAGTCTTACCTAGTTTTATTCTCGGGTTCTCCTAGTATGGAGCTAGAAGTATTCAGTGATATTCCTAGATTTCTTCTAGTTTTATTCTAAATTTGCCTAGTGTTCTTATCATTTTATTCGGGTTTTATACTGCGTTCATACTATTTTCATTCTAATTTATTCCCAGTTTTTTATACTTGTATTTAGGCTGTATTCTAGTTTTATTCTAGTCGGAGGTTTTCTCTAGATTTTCACCCATCTTCTCTTTTGTTATTTTTTCACCTCAGTGTCCCCTGGATTTATCCTAGTTTAATCCAGGTTTTCGTCTAGATGTATCGAGATTTTCTCCTGGTTTCCTTCAGATTTCATCCTAGGTTTCCTTCTAGGTTTCTTCCTAGGTTCCACCTGTGTTTCTCCGAGTTTCTTCATAGGTTTATGCCTAGATTTATTCCTCTAATACTAGGTTTTATTATCCCCAGTTCTATCCCTTCTTTTACCCTACTTTCATGCCTACGCTCCTCTCAATCTTTCCCTAGTTTTCGCCTAGTTTTCTCCCATTTTAAAGTGCTTTCGACAAGGCATCGGTCGAGGCTGCGGGCTGGGGGCTGAGGTCTGCGATCTGAATCGCGGCCTGGCGGGGGCTGCGAAAACTTTTCGCTGAATACAGAGAAGTTTAATTGGATTTGCCTCCGACGTCGTCACCGTCAACGTCGTTGTCGTCATTGTCGTCATCCTTGATTTGTCTGTTCGCATTGATTTCCAGGCGGAAATTTTAACCCTTGATCGCATTTGGTTAGGTCGGTCGGTGGGCTGGAGCGGGCGGGGCGTGAGTGACGTCGATGGGTGGTGGCGGAAGTCGCGGGAAATCGATGACGGCGAATCCGTCAATTTCAATTCCGAGCCATCTCCGGCCAGCTGCTTGAGATAATGCCAGAGTGGATTTTCGATCTGGATTATGGCAAAGGTCCACCTGAGTAATGGACAGATTTGTCCCTCGTTTGAAGCTCCTCGTCCGATCAAAAGTCTGTCAGAAGTCCGGCTGAGTTTTGAACAGAATTGTCAATGGTTCGAAGCCTTTCGTCGGGTCAGCAAATCGTTGATTTCATTACGAATAGTATCGGAACATGACTTGCCACCAGAGGACATGTGGCAATACCTTGTTGTTGGTGGAAGCTTCGTCTCGAGTATCGTCGGGAGCCACGGCTTGCGATGGCGAAGTCCTTGGCATTTTCCGACTCGCTTCCGAGCGAACGATCGGCGCAATTTGCGATTCATTGTTCTCGCATTAAAATGTAAATGTTTGCATATTTGATCAAAAATATCCATATGACAATGCGTACATTTCCCTGTCCTCGCTCGCTCTCTCTCTCTCTCTCTCTCTGTCTCTCGCCCTCTCTTTTGTCGGCCCGTGGAAACAACTCCGGAGTTGTCTGTTTGTTCACAGCAATTATTATCATTAAATCGTTAAATTATTCTATTCTCAAGTGAAGCAGCGGCAAAAATCCACTTAGTAATAGATTTATTTAAGTGCATTTTGCACTGAGCGAGAAAGCGAGTTCTGTCACTGCCTCGAGTCGACTCAACTCGAGTCGAGTCCACGGAGGCGGTTCGGTTCGGTTCGGGCTCCGGTTTCGCTCAGTGTGACGAGAGCACTTTGCATACCTTCGTCAAAGGGAAGGCAGGAGGGGAATAAAAAAAAGACATACAAAAAAAAAGGCTATAAAAATAATGCAAAGTAATTTTCTATTCGAATGCCTTTGAAATGCATTGCAAAAAATCAACAATAAGTTAATTTGCTGTTGTTTTTGTTAACATTATTATTATTCTTATTACTCTTGCTGTTGCTATTATTGTTATTGTTATTGTCATTATTGTTGCTGTTGCTATTATTTTTGTTGATATTGTCGAAGTGTTGTTCCTTTTTGAATTTAGATATTTTGTAATTTATTGTTAGTTTGTTGTGAATCGAAGAAAATCGCAAACCGAGTCAGGTTGAGAACTGCATTTAAAGGCCTCGTGAGTGCGAGTGCTAGTGTGAGTGTGTGCGGATCAGGGTTGCCACGCGCGTAAATAAATATGTAATTATTTGTTTAAGTTGGTTCGTAAAAGGTCGGCGAATTGATGTCACTGCGAAAAGGTTGCCATTCGAAGACAAGTCGCGCCAGAAACAACTGCGAAATGACGAACTCAATTGGACTTGTAGCAATTTTCATATTCATGGGACAGACAGACAGACGGACGGACAGACAGACGGATGGACAGACGTGGGGAGGGACGGCGGGTCCGAACCCGGTGTTGTTGGGTCAGCACGGTCGAGGCTGGGCCTTGCGGCGACCACCGGCCCTCGGGAATTCGCACCTTCAGCGATGTCTGGCGGCGGGAAAAATTGTCGGTCTGTCCGTGGCTCGAAGATTTCCCCGATCGCCCCAAATCAATCGAAATTTGGCGACGATGTCGACGAAGATGTTGAAATGCTGAAAGATGCTGAAATTCGGCGACTGAACGACAGGTTGATGGATTCGGGCTTCCGTCGCGGCCTGGACCGCGAGAACCTCGTGTTCTGGCCTCCGTCTCCCTCGCTCCCGCTACTCCCCTCTCTTTTCCTCACTCACCCGTGCTCTCGCTCTCGCTCTCCTCCTCGTTCTGACTGTAATGATCCGAAATTGGGAGAATTTCGGTTGCCAAACACACGCTCGCAGACAATACGAAATGAACAGAAAGTACAGGGAAAGGTGAGGGCGGGAGAGAAGGAGAGAGAGAGAGAGAGAGAGAGGGAGAGCGAGAGAGAGAGGGAGAGCGAGAGAGAGAGAGAGGGAGGGCTTGATACCAAGTGGAGGACAACGAAATCGAAAATAGTCGCAGAAAGTCAAAGGAATGGCGAAGGAGTTTCCGAAATTAGAGGACGCCGAGGCAACCAAAAGCAGATAGAGAGAGAGAGAGAGAGTGAGGGGAGGTCGAGAAGAAGAAGAAGAATAAGAAGAAGAAGAAGAAGAAGAAGAAGAAGAAGAAGAAGAAGAAGAAGAAGAAGGAGTTGCCATTGTTTCGGCGCCGTCTGCCTGCTTCCGGCTCCTGCGCTCCCATCACTGAATACAGTCGGCTGCTGCGCTTTGGCCCATTCCGCCCGCCTTCCTTCAGCCGCTCCCCTCCTTCGTCGTCGCGTCGTGGTTCCTCCACCTTCTCCTCCTCCTCCTCCTCCTCCTCCTCTGCCCCCCCCCACATTCGCGCTGTTCATTCACAAACACTTCGTCGCTCGGCGTCTGCCACGCGAGATTCCCAGACGTCGGCCGCGTTGGGCGGTGGAGGCGATGATTAAGTTGATATCGTCATCATCGTCATCATCATCATCATCGCAATGATGAAGACGTCGCCGAAGAAGGAGAAGGAAAAGGAGAAGAGGAAGAGGAGGGAGAACTGGCGGAGGCTGCGTAGGAGCCCTCGGTCGAGTCGGTTCGGGCTCGTTCTTTCTCTTTCTTTCCCTCACTCGCTCGTCGCTCGCTCGCTCGGCCGTTCTGTTTACATTTTGGTGTGCGGGACTCATTTTCGTTGTTGTTGTTGTAGGCGTTGTTGTTGCCTCAGAGTTCTTTGACTTCGCGCTCGGCATTGTTTTTGTCATTGCGTTCGTGCGCCGCTGTTGCTGTGGTTGTTGTTGTTGTTGTTGTTGTTGTTATTGTTGTTGCCTGTCATCGTCATTTCAGCGACGCCTCGGCCAAAGGCGAACGCCGTGGGAACGGCTTCGAACGAGGGCTCGGGGTCGACGCAGGAGGAGGCGTGTGCTTGGGTAATTGGTCAGGTGGTCAGGTGGCCGTTGTTGTTGTCGGTGTTGTTGTTGTTGTTGTGATTGCCTTCATCGCCAGGGCTGCACCCGCCGCACGATCCTGCCTTCGCCACGGGGCTTCGCATGGAGTTTCAGACACCGTCTGAAGTGCGTGGTAGAGAAAGTTCTTATCAATTCCCTTTCTTAATCAATTCTTTTCGATTAAATGAAAAGATTTCGTCAATATTTAAAACATATTTTTTACATATTTTTTTTACATATTTTGTTTTACATATTTTGTTTTCCATATTTTTGATACCAACATTTTTGCTACAAAGTGCGAATTTGGAAAATGAGAAATGCGAAGTTCCTGCGGAGGAACATAATTTCTCTTATCGAGACTTTTTGTGTAAATTTTAACAAAGTTTTGACACTTTTTGTGAGTTACACAAGTTTTAAATAGAAAATTCGCTTGCATGGAAAAGTATTTCTCCAAATATCTGCAAATTAAATATTAGAAATGGGAAAAAATTAAATTTACTTTCAGAAAGTGAGAATCTTTTTAATTGATTTGAATTTTGGGAAGTGCTCAAAGTTTGTTCTGCTTTTGGAGTTTGTTAGATTTCTTAATTTTATATTATCGGGTTTTTCCATGTGGAACCATGAAGATTTTCAGTGTCAGATGAAGTTTAAAATTTAAGGTCTCCTGCTCGCCATGCTCGGCTCCCAACCGCAGAAACTCCTCTGCTTAGTTTGTGGTTTTGGTTTTCATTTTTTTTAAACACATTTCGCTCTCATGCCCGAAAACGGAGCGATTGTGTTTTCTCTCGGACTGGGTCTCGTTCCGTCTCGTTCCCGGGGGTATCGTTTTGTCTCCCTCCCCCCCACGTCGCCCCTCGTCGCCCCCTCGCCGCGCCTCACGCATGTTGTGTCGCAAGCGGCGATTATTTTTCTTTCATTTTCCTCAATTATTATTGTTTCGCAGCCATTTATTTTTCTTTTATTTCGGCTCCCTCCACCGACCTCCGTCGCTCGGGCCCTCCCTCGTCCCTCCTCCGTTCCGTCCCTCGATCTTGGGCTCGTCCGCCGCCGGCCTCTGGTTCTTCGGTTGTTGTTGTTGCCGTTGTTGTTGTGCTTCCTTCACTTGTAGATGTTGTTGTTAGTCATTTTTTGTGTTTATTTGTTGTTTTTGTTTTTGTTTTTTAATTTTGTATTTTTTTTAATTTGTTGTTGTTGTTTCGTCCCTTCGATTGCTGCTCGTTGTCGTTTGTGTTTTCTTACATTTCGTTTCACGTTCGCCTCTGCAACGCCCGCCCCGAGATACCGCGAAATATCGCTGTATCCGACAGATACAGATACAGATACAGATACGTCTGCAGCTGCCGGCCGGGCGGGCGGGCGACAGTTACAGATACAGATACAGATACAGATACAAATGTTACAAATTATGGTTATTTAGCCCTTGGGCCACGCAGCGAAGCGGGACAATAGTAAAAATAATGTGTAGTAATGACGAGGAAACGAACCCAAAAACAACACCAACAACATCGGCATCGAGAAACAACAACAATGGGCAACCGAGGTCCGACACAGAAAGAAAAAATAATACAAATTATACAAGTACAAAGAAAATAATTTAAGCGAAACAAAGCGAGAGACACGAAACAAAAAAATGAAAAAAATATGGCAATAAAAATACATTGAAAAAGGGGGAAAAATTGAGAAAAAGGAAATCGACAAATATTTACAATAGCAATAATGTTATAAAAGTATCTCCAGCATATCGCGGCCGCGGCAGCAATGATATGTATCTAGATAAACACAAGCAGTCGACCCCGGCCCGGCTCCGTCCGGCTGCTTGCGTCTCTCGCTCTCTCCCTCCCTCTCCCTCTCTCTCTCTCTCTCTCTGTGTGTGTGCGAGTGTGCGTGTGTGCCGGGCATCTGCAGCTGTGTGCGTGCGTTGTGAACACAAATGACTTGCAAAGAAATCGAGCGTAATGGAACGCAATTAAAAGTAACAAAATTAATGTTCCACATTTTTGTTGTTGTTTTTGTGTTTGTTCCTATTATTATTATTATTATTATTGTTATTGTGTTGCTGGGTTGTTGCCATTGCTATTGTTGTTGCTGCCATGATTATTATTATGATTGTCGACGTTGTTGTTGTCGTTGCTCACACTATAAAAATAACAACCGTCGTCGTCGTCGCACACCGACAGAGGACGAGAGAGAAATAAAAAGAGAAAGAAAAACAAATAAATAAATGTTTGTTATAATTAAATTTGTTCGCTCTTGATCCATCGACGTCGTCGTCGTCGTCGTCAACGTTGGAAAAACCAAACAATGACGACTTTGTAGCAGAAACAACAACAACAACGACTTTGTAGCAGAAACAACAACAACAACGACTTCGTAGCAACAACAACTCAGGCCGAAATTAGGCCCAAATCTTTGGTCTTGTTTTAAAAACCCCCAACATGATGGATTTGGTCTATTTAGAGACAGAAGTTTTGTTCGAATACCCAGACCACAATAACAACAACAATCACATGGCTAATGACTAGGCTACTACAACCCACACACACACACACACACACACACACACACACACACTGATACTCGGTCAATAGAAACAGACAAAGAGTTGTTATTTAGTAGTTAGTCGAGAACATTAGTTCGAACATGGAATAATTTTTATCTACATTTGGAAATTATTATGGCCGGATTATATACAGGGGTTGGGGTCGAACGAAAACAGGTTTCAATTTCCGTTGTTGTTGTCGCACTCATCGACAACGGATTGATTGAATTATCTCGGCGAAATATCGCATAAAAAGCATATAAAGAAATATACAATAAATCTCGCAATGGAGAGCATTTTGTGCTTTTACAACCGATATTGGCCAATATATCGGTTATATCGAGTCGTTTGGACGACTCCGATCCAGAGCAAGGGTTTCGAGCCAGTTTATCACAGGCTCGATATCTCGATATCTCGACATCGAATCAAGTGGGAAATCGTAAAATTTCGCTCAGATTTCGTCGAGATATTTGCAATACCAACTTATTGTAAATCGAATCATTACTAATAATAGTAATAGTAATTCTCATGAAGAGACCGTGAAAACCATCGATCGGAGGGGTGGGAATAATCTTATCGGGCCGATCGCCGGAGTCGCGGCCATGGAGGGCGGCGTCTAAAGGTCAAGGCACGGCAAGATATCGTGATAAGCCCTGGAAATATTTATTCCTTAATGATATTTTATTTATTTGCTCGGGCTCTCGACAACGGGCAATAAAACTAAAACCAAAACTGTCCGGGGCGGGGGAAGGAGAGCAGGAGAGCATGAGGAACTCTTGAGTTTTTCTTTCCTTCTTTCCCTCGTCGCTCCGGGCATGGGAACCTGTGGGGCGGGGAGGAAAATGGGGTGGGGTTTTCGCCAAATTACGTTCGCATGAAATTCCACACTCACACACGGCCAGGCAGGAGGCGACAAACAGAAGGACGGACGGCCAGTTGGCGGTTGCAGCTGTCGCCAGGCATCTTCCGTGCCCACATATTAACACGCACTCACACACACTCACACACACACTCACACACCCGCAGCCCGACTCCCATTTGCACCTGAACGCGTGGCAACAAGAGCCAACGGCTTTTGGCCCGAAAAACGCAGCCACTCAGGAAAAATCACGTGGACGGGAGGCTGGGGCGGCTGAGGGCGGCGGATTTGCGGTTGGCGGGGCGGGCAGGAGGGCGTGGAGCACGCGCAAAGTGGGAAGGAGCGAATGGGGACGAGTGGGAATTGGGAAAAACTCGGGGAGATGGGCCTAAAAAACTGAAAACTGAAAAAAGTTGAAAAAACAATGTATTTATAGAAGATAATTTTCTGAAAAATAAAGCAATATTCGTGGATGGAAAATAGAAAAAGCCTTTTGTGATGAAGCCATGTAGTTTTTGTAAAGAAATTGCAAGAATATTGAAAGCAAGGCGTAAATTTGTTTGGATTTCGATTGTAAAAAGTTTGTGCCCCTGATTTTCTCAAGTGCAGCCCTCGCCGTTGTCCGCCTTGCCACGGTGCAAGGACTTGCAACCGAGTCGAATATTTATTTCCGCCAGCTTGAGCTCGAGTGTGCCCGGGGACGGCCTGCGGTGGCCGCGGGTCGGGGGTCGGGGTCGCCTGCACCCGGTGATCACATGAGGGCGGCCGGGACAGACGGACCGAAGAGAGAGGCGAACAGACGGACAGATGGACAGACGGACAGAGAGACATGTGTGGATGCACATCCTTCCTGGCAACGGCGGCAGGCGCGCTGGCGACAACAAAAACCCGGCACGACTGCAACGACTGATGCCCAGCAACAGAGGCTGAGGGCGGCGAAAACACTTGTACTGAATGCAGCAACAACAAGAGCAACAACAATGACAACAACAACAAGAGCAACAACAACAAGAACAACAACAATGACAACAACAACAATGGCAACAACCAACCGAAATGAAAAGCTCCTCTCGCGCAAACACCGAAGATTAGAAAAATGCCAGCCAACACAAGCCGGCTGCCCCAGCGCGCCCCGACCTTCCGTCCCCCCCCCCCCCATCGGCACACCCTCCTCCCCCGCCCCTCGTCCGCCGGGTCCTTTGCCTCCGGACCAAGCAAGATGGGCAATTTCTGTGCTCGGCCTAACGATGCGTTCGCCTCGCTCTTCTGCGGGTGATGAGTTTGCCGCAGCAACAA
>OX376699.1:39879440-39919580 GCA_947389925.1 Coelopa pilipes
CAGCAGCAGCAACAACAACCACAGCTGGACAATCAAGCCGCCTGCACAGTGGAGCGGATCGGCATCGGGCAGCCGCCGACCTGGTCCTCGGTCCGCCGCCGGTCGACGAAAGCTCCTTTTAATCTTTAATTGAATTTATGGCAAAAATTCCCAATAAATGAACGAATAAATTTGGGCCGCCCTGCCTCGTCCTCGGCTCCGGCCCTCCACGCACACATGGCTGCACCTGTGACGGGCGAGCGAGTGTGTGTGTGGGGTGGTCGTTGTGTGTGTGTGCCTGGGGGAAGCGTTGTGGTCGGCTTATATTGAGTTCGACACTTCCGACTGGCGCGGCCGCCATTTGCCATTTTGCATTCGCATCTGCTGCGCCCCACTCGTCCGTGTGCGTGGGAATGGGAATGTCGGTGTGCGTGTGTGTGGGTGTGCGCGATATTTTGCGAAATTTTTCAATTAATTTTCAATGCATTGCGGCGTCGTTTGCCGCCATTTTTTGCCGCATCAACCGGGGCTGCTGGCGGGCGCTCGAGAGGGATCAACGGAGGGGTGGACGAGGGGCGACAGGGGGCGGGGGGAGGGTGTTGGTTTCATGCATTTCTTCGCTGCATACATTTCGGCGCATCAGAGCGCAAAAATCGCGTCGCGAGCAGTTGATGAATTTTAATTGAGCTGGACGCGGCCGCCACCTGTTGGTCACACGTTCGTTTTTCTCTCGCATCGCATCGCATCGTCGTCGTTGTTGTTGTTGTTGTTGCCTCGCTTGTCGGTGTTGCCTCGTCAATCGTTGCCGTTGCTGCCGCCGTCAAGCACTTGTAGCTGCATCGCTCGAAGCCAACGAAACCAACGAACATCGCGAAATTCCACGGCTCGGGATTCCCGCCAAACGGCGATCGGACGACGTACGACGGACGGCCGAGGACGGTGGACGCCGAGTGTGGCGGCTCCGGAAAATCGATGACTCCAGACCCGAGCCCCGGGCCCCACCGGGCCGCCGCGCGCTCCACCGGAATGCGACGATTTGCACATTTGAGCGGCGCGGCGAGGCTGTGAAAACTTCGCAAATTAGTTTCCATCCCGCGGCTCCACAAATCGAGGCCCAACAGCCGGGTTCGGGGCTGCTGCGGGGCCGGGCGGGACGTTGGAGGAGACGCCAATAAATTATCAACGCTTGTCAATTTTTAATTGCGTTCCTGGGTCTGGAGGAAGGTCGGTCGTCCTTCACGGCGCGGTCGGTGGAACCGAAAACGCGACGAAGACGGAGGAGGAGGACGCGAAGGGAGCGAAGGCGAAGGAGGAAGACGAGGAGAAGGAGAAGGAGGAAGGAAGCAGGACTTGAAACCGAATGAGTCTGCATTTATTCCCGGGACGAGGGCCTGTGACGACTGGAGTGTTCGAAGTAGCAGCAAAAATTGGAATTCTGGATTTCTATCTCTCGATGTTGTTGGCTCTGTTGGGCTCCTGCACGTTTTCAGGCGAAAACCCGACGAGCGACGCCCCGATTCTGATGGGCAAAAACCGAATCCCGACATCCGAAAAAAATATTTCCGCCAAGTGAACAGCAAGAACTTCATTTCGAGAACGAATAAAAAGTAGTATTAAAAAATTTCATTCCACAGGAAATTCCGACTGTTAAAACGATTTCCACAGAATAAAAATATGAAAAATTGTATTATTTAAACATTTTTTAACGCTTGAAAATTCTCCCGCTTCTACTTGTTGAAATTTATGCACTTCAATATTCCCCGTTTCATAGTAAATTAACTTAAATAAGAAGCGAAACGCGCGACTCGTTGTGGGGAGGGCGGCGAGCGCGACGAGCCCCAGGTGAGGTCCTTTGAAAACCACCCCCTACTTCCGTGACGACGGAGCCGGGGTGGGTCCGAACCCCACCCCGGCCTGCCGTCACGTTCGCCGAGCAGCGCCGCGACCGCCCCGTCCCTCGGACCACTATAAATCAGGCGTCCCTCGAACAGCTTCATTTTCATGCAGAGCATTTTTCCAATCAAGGCAACTAATTTGCGCGCTTTTAATGTCAGTTAATAACGATAACTCACGCACACTCCCACACACACACAAACACACACATACATACACCCAGTAGGGCGCACAGGCAGCGGCACCGCGGGCGACGCCAACACCTTCAACGCCAGCTGCAGACGCGCGCTTTCGACGGCCCGGCGCCGGTGGGTGGGGCAGGCCAGGGTCGGGGGGTCGCGGGGGCGGCGAGTGAAAATTCAAATTGTGAAAAGGCCCCAACAACAACAACAACAACAGCAAAGGCACAGATGCCGGGCTTCAGCTGCTGTCGACACTGTTTCTGTTGTTGGCTTTGATGCTAATCTGCCGTTGTTGGTGTTGTTGTTGTTGTTCGATTTGTTGTTATTGCTATATTAGTTGTATTTGTACTTAATATTCGAATTGTTGTTGTGGTTGTTGTTGTTGTTGCTGCTATTATTATTATTATTATTACACTGTTGTTGCTCCTGTTTAAATTTTATTTGATTTGATGGCAAATAATCGAAGGCCATCGAGGGGCGCAGCAACGGTGTTGTTGTTGTTATTGTTGTCGTTGTTGTTGTTGGGAGGATGGCGTCGAGTCGCGGCAGCGGCAGCAGCAGCAGCTGGCGGTGGTTGGTGAGGGGGCGGGCGGATGCAGGTGGCAGAGGTGTCAATATTTATTCTTCGGCAATTTTCGCGGTTCGGCTTTTGTTTGCGCTGGCGTAGTTGTTGTTGTTGCTGTTGTTGTTCCCGATGTTGCTTTTGGTGTTGTTTTTATGGCCCGGTGATTTTTGTTGCTTCGGCGGCTCGTCCTTTGTTTGTCCTTTTTTGTTTCGTTGCTCCCTCGGAGGCTCGGCCGCGCCACTCAAGAGGAGCCCGGACCAGCCCAGCCCGGCCCAGCGTCGGAATCGCCGGAATCGGAAGCGGAAGCGACAATTAAGCGGTTTACAAGGTGCGGCAAATCGCACCGGGCACAACAACAACAAACGACCAACAACAACCAACGACCACCTCAGCCAAGAACAATAAAGCGACCCATCCTCGAGCTCCCACCGAAGAGTCCGGGGCCGGGTCCGGGTCCGGGTCCGGGCCGAATCACGGCCATCGGGTCCCTTTAACGACGCCGTTCCCGTTATCTCCCAGGGCCGGGACGCGCTCCAATCCCGTTAACTGATCGCAGCACCTTTCGCTGCCGACGCCCATTAAGCGCCATCCGGATGCAGGATGTGCGTCGCCCATTTGGCGAGTTCCATTGATTCGGGGGGTGGGCGATTACAAAAACAAAACCCAGGCCTCGACTTCGACAATGGACACAACAAAAATGAGGACAATTACTACAACAACAACAACCAGAATTGGTTCAGCGACGGACGAGGCTCGTCCTCGTCGTCGTCGTCGCCAACGTCGTCATCGTCAGCCTCGTCCTCTCGTCCTCATCGACGTCGCCGGGCGCTGATAAAAGTCAATCGTGCTTTATTGAAAAGCGGCCGAGATGCTGGGGGCAACCGGGGGTGGCCGGGTGGATGGCCGAGGGGTTGGGGAGGTCCTGCTAGTGGCGGTCGGTGGCCTGGGTCCCCTCGGCCGACTCCGGCATTGACATGGACGGCAACGACTAGCGCGATAATCGGGGGCTCAGCATCTCTGGTACCACCTCCTTCGCCTCCTCCGTCTCCTCATCCGCCTCGTCGGTGGAGGCCCCGCGGCCCGCCTCGGGGAAGCTGCGGAGGCCCTCGCGGTCCCGCTCGGAGGGATTCGCGGCAGGACCTCCCGGCGACGGTCTCGACAACGGAGCTGTGGTCGTGATTATGTTGTTATTGTTCTTGTCAATGAAGCTGTTGTGGACGCTGATGTTGTTGTTGCTGTTGTCCATGATGTTGTTGTAGTTGTAGTTGTAGTTGTTGTTGCAGTGGTTGTTCTTGCTGTATTCGCCTTGTTGTTGCTGTAACATGCCATAATTTGAGTTTTGTTTTACGACCCGATCATAAAACTTCAGTATTGTTTTTGTTCCGTTTTCCTTGTTTTGTTTCTCTTCGCATTGTGGCTACCATTGTTGTTGTTTTTGTTATTGTTGTTGTTGTTGTTTTTATTATTCGACAGAAGTTATAGTTTACGACAATTACATAGTAAGCAATAGCAACAACAAAAACAACCAACAACGGAGCTATAACTACTGCGGCAAATATAACTACATTCAACCCCAGCCACTCCGAAAAAGAGCAACAACAGCAACAACAACAAGAACAAGAGCAATTACAACAACGTCAGCAACAAGAACAACAATAACAACAAGTTGAACCATAGCCATGTCTTCATAAAAAGCCCTCCGCTGCCTCGAGGACCTCGGGGATCGAGACGCGAACCCTTGTGTTGCTGGTTGTCGCCGCTGTGTTGTTGTAATGGACCATAAGAACGCAAAGTTATTACACTACCGCACACACCCACACACACATGCGCACGCACGACACTCACACTCGCACTCACACTCACTCACCCCTCACCCCCTCACACGCACATCAGCAGAATCGAGGAAATATGAAATTGACGCCTCGTAAAACCTCGGACTGTGCGAGGGCCGGCGGCCGGTGGGCGGGGTGATTGAGGAGGGTGGGGACGAGGCCGACACAGGGAACGACGAAGGCGACGAAGAGCTGGGGGGAGGAAGTGGGAGGATGAAGCGGGAGACGGAAGCGGGAGTCGATGGGATGGGCGACCAAAGTGGGAGACGAAGCTGGGAGACGAAACCCGGAGTCGGAGCCGGAGCCGGACCGGGGCCGAGTCGCGTCGAGTCCGGGCCCGAGGGGCCGGGGCTGACCCGCTCGCCAATAAACAACCGCTTGGCGATCGCGGGGCCAGAGGGCGAGGGGCGAAGGGCGAAGGGCGTGTCGTAAACTACCGCGAGTCCTGGGCTCCGTCCTCGTTGGCCTTTTGATGTTTCGGCTGATGTCGTTGTTTAGTTGATGTCGGTTTTGTTGTTGCTGTGTTTGCTGTTGTTGTTGTTGTTGTTCTTGCTGTTCCTGCCGTCGCTCAATGTTGTTGTCGTTTTATGGCTTCTTTACAGTTGCAGGCTGTAAAAAGCGCCAAACGATCGGAAGCCCCCGACGACCCGAGGTGTCCATGCGTGCCCTGGTTAGTGGCGTGGTGTCGTGGTGTTTGTGTGTGTTTGCGGAAGGTACTCGAGTCCACGCACACATAAATCGATTGGCCTCGGACACTTAATTCGCAGTAAATCCTGCGAGTCCTGCGCTCACTCGCAGTCGCTTCACTTTACGACCTCGTCAAGGGCCGCCCGGCGGGGGTCCAGGAGGCGGAGGCGGAGGCGAGTTCGATTTTCGAATGCTCTTCTGACGTCCTCCCTCAACCACCTGCCGCATTCCCTGGCCTCTCTTTTGTCCACGCCTCCTTCTGGCCTTTGCTTCCATTTGCCCTGGCCTTTTCCCTGGCTCACCTCCCTTCTACCCCCAGACCAGGTACCGCAGCAGCCGCTAATTGCGACCTGTTCCTCGTCGCGATCCGGGATTCGGCGGTCGAACCACTTGAGCCATTAAAAATTTAACACCAATCCGAGATTTCGGGGCACGCCGTCGAACCGACGCCCTTCGAGCCGACCCGGGGAGCGTCGAGGCACACGACGAGCCCATCAACTGGTTGAGAATCTAATTTAGTTTGCGATTCTCCCCGACCCCCCGAGCCCCCGACACGCCGCCCACATTCGCATCTCACTCACTGCCCTCGTCAGCAGCCGCTGCCACCTGCCTGCGCCGGGCTCGTCATGTGCCCTGCCTTTTTCAAGGAGCCGAAAGAGTCGAGTGGCGAGGACGAGCGAGTGCGGGAGACAGGGAGAGAGGGAGAGCGGAGGAGAGCGAGGGAACGTGGAAGTGAGTGCGGCACGACGAAAGTATGACAGAAGCTGAACATCAGCAACTGTCGACCTTAATCACATACCTGTCGCCTGCGACAAGAAGTGACATTTTTCAGTCACAAAGTATTTTGCACTCCAGAACCCCCGCACCCCTCTACCACCACCAAACGCCTCACCCCTGGCATCCGTTGTTTTTGTTTATTTAAAGATGGCTCACAGGAGCCGGGCCGAGGGCAGGTTGCCAGATGGGAAGATGAGAAAGAGATGCGAACGAGGGCGGCGAGGAGAAAACGCCAACCATCCATCAGCATCAGCATCAGCATGAGCAACAGCATGAGAGGGGTGAGAGGGCGGTTGATAGACGAAGGGTTGCTGCGAAAACGCGCCCAGCCCCTGTCCCGGCCTCGCCTCGCCTCGCCGACGACACCGGCGCCGATGCTCACACGAAGCAGAGGCGGATGCTCGTGATTATGATGAATACGATGTTGATGATGATGATGATGATGACGACCATGCTGCTGCTGATCACCGCATGATGAAGTTCGGCTTGACAGCAGTCGAGGCAGGGCAGGGCAGGAGTCGGTACGAGCTGTCCTGATTGACCAAAGAGGCGGCCGGAGGGCATCGGGTCGTCCTTCGGCTTCGCCGTCGCCGCCTTCTGGCTGCCAGTAATCTGTTGCTCGTCCTGCGGAGGAGGATCTGGCGACATGTGACGGCGACCAACCTTTTCGGGGCAAGGGAGCAGCGGCTAAAATGAAAACATCAACAAAAACAGGCTCGACAACAACAACTGGAAGCACCTGATGTTCCACAACTACGAAAGCAACAAACGAAGGAACGTCAAAAGCAACTACAACTACAGTCGCCCGGATCCCGAGCCCGAGCACAAGCCCGAGCCGGAGCCACAGGTTGAAGCAAACGGAAACCTTTGGCCGCCCCTCGCCCCTGCCCCCCGACGACTGTCGCTGCCATCTTTGCCAAACACGCCGACGACCCCGACCCCTACCCCGAAGCCGACCCGTTCTCGTTCTCACTCTCGCTCCAGGAGCCGTCAAAGGACTCGGCGACAAACAATCTCGGAGCATCGGAGCCTGATGACGTTGCCATAAAGGATGAGGGACGTGGCGGGGCGTGCGAGGGATGTCAGCCGAGAAGAACGGTTATTAGCAGCAACAGCAAACAACGATGTCCTTGACACAGCCACGACGTGTTGCACCGACAACCGACCGACCGCCCGCTCAGCCCGCTCCACCCCGCAGCGCCCTCTCCGCAACATCCGCACAAAGTATCGAAAGTCTTTGCGAAAGACAAACAGGCGGGGCCCCGCGCAGGATGTTGATTTTGATGGAGATGAAAATTAAAATTACAACGAGCCGTAACTCGAAATGAGAATGACATCCTGCATCCTTGGCGAGAGTTCAACCAACACCAGCCAACGCCCAACCGCCGCCCACCTCTCGCCGAGCGGAAACTTTTGTCATTCTTTCGGAGCGGGCGTAACTGGGGCACGAAGTTCGCGGGCCGTCGCCGTCGTCGTCGTCGGCGCGGGACAAATATTTGCGAGCCCGGGAAATTGCAAAGTTCGACTCGGCGCCTGGGACGGGCCTCAAAGGACGACGGCTGCAGCGACAGCAAGGCCTGCGACTGCGTTGGAGTTTCTCTAATTAAATGGGCGAGGAGCGGAGGCTTCGGAGCCCCTCGCGCATTCCTCGCCGCCATAACTCATCGGCTTCCTAATGACGCGGCCAGGGCAGGACGTGTGCGTGCGCCCCAGACCCAGACCCGGACCCAGTCCCAGTCGCAGTCCCCTCCCAACAGCCGCCGGAAGAAACCCCTGCCCGAGCCCCCGCTGTTGCGTCTAATGAGGCGTGCAGCATGTGACTCGCGCTTATCGCGGTTCCTGTGCGGCGCGGTCGGGCAGCGGCGGGGCGTCGCAAATGACATCATCAATAAATCGGCGGCTCGTCGAAGGTGGCGGAAGAGGCCGCCGAATTCCTCTTCGCCCCGCCCCACCGCCTCAGCACCGGGAAGCGAAGCCCCCGACCCTGAGGTGGCGCACGGAAGCTTATCTTTTGATTTCTTTTCCAATTCTCTAATGTGGCCTCCTCCGCGTCGCAGTAATGCGTTCATTAGAGCAAAATTAAATGGCCAACAGACGGACGGAGAGACCGACAGACAAAGCGGGCCAGCGACGGGTGTGCAGGACTGACGGGCTGACGGGAAGACGGGCGGACGGGCCGCGCCCAAACCCGGGCCCTGCGAGCCACTCGACGACCCGGCCGAATCCATCAGCGGCGATTTCCACGCATTAGGCCCAATATCCGATCGGGAAATAAGGACATAACACTTTGTCATCGCATCGCTCCATTATTTAGACATCAGACATCGGACCGGCAGACAGGAGCCATCGCATACAGGCAGGAGGCAGGATGCGTGCCAGCCCTCCATCAATCGGGGACGAGATTCAGGGCTTCCGTGGGCTTGTCTGACGCGACGAGCCGCGTTCGCCGTCCACCGCCGTCCATCGATGGCCGATAAGGCGACGATGACGATTCGCAGGGAGTGCTGGCGGCCGGCGGACCGCGACGGAGTCGACTAATGGACGCGCCAGGGGGTCCGCGCGCCGGAATCGGGGCGAGGAGGGCGCCGCAGGTCCGATTGCGCGTGGAAGTCGGTAGGTCCGGTCGGTCTGCTGACTCTGTGCTGATGGTTGAGGACACCTGAATGGCCGCAACCTGTTGTCGTAGGCGGCCGCCAACTGGGTCCCGCTCGGCCACTCCCTCGGCCAGAGTCGCGGGTCCGTCGCCACCTACTGAAGGGCCCTAAAGGAATCTAACGCTTGACAGCCTCTCGACCCCCCTCACACGGACGCCTACTTCGATATTCAACGGGTTCGGTGCTTCCGTGGAGACGCCTCCGTCCCCTCTCTCGCGCCTGCTGGCGGTCGCACTGGGCTGAGGCGACCACACGAGGCCCACCCACGGTTCGCGTTGTTTACCAAAGCGTCTGACTTGTTGAAAGGGCTGCCGAACACGAAACAAACGACGAACGACAGACGCAGGCCAGACGCAGACTCCGGGCTCTCGGTCGTAATTAATATTAAAAGGTTCATTAAGGGAAAAGTGCCACCGTGGCACAGTGGTGTGATTTGGAATTTCAATTCCTTTGAACGAAATGAGATTCGTAAAGAAGTCTTCGTGTTTTTGTAAGCAGTCGATTTTCCGGCTCAAAAAGTCACAACTTTCAAATCATATTCACCCAATACTACTTTGTTAAGAATCGAGTTCAAAATAAAAATGAGAAGCAAATCGAACCATGCAATTGCAAGGGCTCGACCCACTGTGTGGTTGACGGGGGGTTGGAGCAGGACACGGGAGGACGAAGGGACGGAGGGACGGATGGCGGATGGGGACGACAAATGCAGCAGGACGGAAGCCCTTGAATGAGGCCGGCGAAGAAAGTTTCCTCCGGGAGTTGAGCGGAGCCCATTTGTTGGCCGGGCGCAACAATGTTTCATGGAAACGCATCCGCCAGCCTCGCACGTACACGTGGACGTCCTCCCACCCGCAGGACCTCCCTCTGCCACCGCTGCGGCTCGGAGAAGTTCACAATCAAAGGCTCCCACTCGAGCGCGTAGAAAAACGCTTAATTAATACAAAAGGCGAAAGGGTGGCGGCTGAGCCTGGGACGAGCGGGAGGCTGCCATGGCGGCGGAATTAATGTTCCTGCAGATTGGCGCGTAGGGCGAAAGGGGAGAGGGCGCCGGGGCCGGGCTTGGCGGGCACATTTGAGCGATGGTTATCGCGGATCCTGCGGGAGCCACTGGCCCCAGGTGGTGGTGGAGGCGGCAACGGCGACGAACGCGGCAGCTCGACTGCACAAGAACAAAACCCGGCCACGGCGCGAAGGAGGCCGTACGCATCGGGCCCGGAGACAATGGCCGAGAGGGGTTGGGCGACGACGGCGTGGAGGGAGTCGCGAGAAAAAAGGCG
The DNA here is from genome assembly GCA_947389925.1 of Coelopa pilipes. Lineage (NCBI taxonomy): Eukaryota > Metazoa > Arthropoda > Insecta > Diptera > Coelopidae > Coelopa > Coelopa pilipes. The sequence continues at coordinate 39,889,287 of OX376699.1, forward strand.
CCAACAACAATGACCGCGACAACAACGACAATGACAACAACGACAAAGCCAAGAACAACAAGGAAATCACAACAACGACACAGACAAAGGACAACGGCGAAAATTATGACGGCCGAAACAGATAATTTGCTGGCAAAGGCGGCGTAATTAATGCTTATCTCGCTGAGGGGCGTCCGTCCGTCACCCAGCCGAGCCCCAGAAGCCAAGTGGAAAACGCCGTCGAGGCTGTGGGAGGGCGGCGACGTCTCGGCCCCCTCTCCGAATCGGGAGTCTGCGTCCCCAGCGGCAGCTTCCGCTCGACTGGGGCTGGCGGCCATTGTCTTGGCGCGCCCGGTGACAAAGGCCCAGCGCAGCGGGAGGCGACGCTAAGCAACCACGTCGACCACCCCCCCCCCACCCCTGCTCCTCGCTCGGCCGCCAGGAAGTGCAGCCAGGCTCGAGCCCGCATCAACGCGTCTCCTTCGGCGGCGCGGACGTCGGGGTTTCTTCGCAACTGTCCAAGTGGAAACTTTCCCGGCCCTCCGCCGCCCGTCACCTGCCTGTCTGTCTGTCTGTCTGGCGGCCTCCGCTGCCCACCCTCCACATGTCTGTCCGCTTGTCGGTTGGTCCGTCCGCGATTGAATTCACGCATCCAGCGACGGTTTTCAATAACCTCGCAGCACCAGCCAAGGCAGGGCAAGGTGGTAATTTTGGGCGGCGACGAATTGAGATGTCATCACGGGTCCTGCTGCTGCTGCTGTTGCTTCGTCTGCTGCTGTCGGCGGCCCTTCAGAGCAACCGGGTCGGGTCGGGTCGGTTATTTAAAAACTGTCAAATCACTTATCCTCCAACATGTCACCGCAAGGTGTTGCTGCGCAGCGAGCCAGGGACGCCGCCCTCCCCTCGTCCGAGTGAGGCGCGCGCGAACGGAACGCATGTGACGATGACAGGCGACTTTCAGTCCCTCGTTTAAAACTCGTCCTCGTCCTCGAGCTCGACGAACCCGCGCCACCCCCATGCACAGTGGGACCCTTTGCTCTTCCCTCTCCACTAGAGCGGAACTAGTTAGGACCAGAGATTCACTCGAACAATCGAATCATTTGGCAGTAGTCGGTTTTTGGTGATTTCTGTTTCTAATTTTTCCATTTTTTGCCTCCTCCCTGAGTTTCTCTCCTCATGAGTTTTTATTTTTGAACATGAATTTACATTTGTTTCTCTTTACTGGCCGATTGATTAAGAAATGTAGACGTGTGCCAAATTAAAAAAAATCGATTTTAGTCACCCTGTGCGCCGTCCGCAGGACCCCGAGTCCGGCTCGAATTCGACTCCCACATGCAGGGGTGCAGGGGACTCCGTTGGGAAGTTTATCGAGAGTTCGCAACAACTTTTTTAGACAAATACTAATTAAATTTAACTGCTAATTGACTCTCGACGCAGCCCGGCCGGGTGGCACCGGGTCGCGGGGCTCGAGGGGCCCGAGGCGGCGCCGCGCCGGCGAGGAGTCGTTGCAGGCTACGTGAGTGGCTCAGGCGGAGCCACCTCAGGAATACCAATTGAGTGGGGCGCAGGGCGGTCGCAATTCTCAACCCGTTATCTGGCTCAAAGGATCTGCGTAATGGCGCAATAATAATTCATCCCGGTTGCGGCGGCCGCCCGCGCGCCCCCCGCCCGACTGACATTTATTTGCTGTTTATGACTTTATTGCCAATTATTGTAAATCGCAACTTCTTCGGCGAGGACCCGAGGACGTGCGCTCGTTTGCGGTCCAAATGGCTGCATCGCCTGCCCCCTCTCCGACGGGCTTGTTTTGCGTGACGCCTCACGATCCACCGTCGCAGCCACAGCCTCAACCTCGAGCACGCGGACGACGACGACGACGAGGGCGAGGAGCCGGGGAGCCGGGGAACCGGGACGTTCACTTCATTTGGAGGCAAATCTTCACATTTATGAGTGCTCGACTTTGACAAAATTTATCGAGTGCCCCGAACACCTGCCCCCAACCTCCCCCCCGGCCACGAGGTTCGGCGGGAGCACAAGTTTTCACGTACTCGATCCGGCGATTGCGGCACCGCCCGCCCCCTCAGCCATAGTGCGACACACACACACTCACGTCCTCTCCTCTGAGCAGGTCGATCGCAGTCCTGCGAGTCGAGCCAGGCAGAGACGAGTCTAACTAATCCAATTACATTCGATTTTCTTTGCATTAATCCACAGTCAGAGCCCGGCTCCTGCCCTGCCCGAAAAACTGCTCCTCGCACGGGTCCCCAGGGCCCACGGAAGGACGAGCAGGTGGACGGACAGACGGATGGCAAGACAGGCGGAATACAGGCAAACGGACAAACGGACGGACGGACGGACAGACGGCGGTTTCATATGGGATGTGAATGCAAATTTCAACGCATGGAGAGAACCCGGCATCGCATGGCATGGCATCGCAACGGATGGGTTGCCAACCGCAAATGGCATCCCTGAGAAAGCAATGACAGCCCTGTGGCGTGTGCGGCGATGTAAGCAAGAACTCGTTCGGAGCAGTGGAGCGACGGATGAGTGAAGGGCTGGTGTTTCTTCAAAGACGTTGTAGCGAACGAACGGTTTCCTGCTGTTGTCTGCGGCGCCAGCGGTGGGGTGGGGAGCGGGACGAGCCCCCAGAAGATGCCCCGTAGCCAGGGTGACCAGGTGGGAGAATTCGTGCCCTGAACGCCTCGTGAGATGCGGGCTCGGAGCTGCTCCTTGTCTCAGGATCGGTTCCTCCAAGGCAGGCGATCCTCGATCTGTTTCTGACTCGTTTCACTCTTTAACACTCTTTGTGGTGCTCAGGACATCGTCGCAGGGAACCGAAGAGTTCTCGAGAGCCAGTGCATCTGGACACCTTGTCCGGCGGCAGGATGGGCCGGGGTCGGAGCCAGAGGCGAGCCTGAGGCAAGCATCGGCATTGAAATTTACAACGGCAAAAAACAATCGCACAGATCCAACGTGAACCGATGTCGTGCCCGGGAAGAGGAGGACCAGAGCCGGGGCGGAACCACAAATTTGCTCCTCGGCTCGGCCGCCTGGCCCGCTCCTCGTTGGGCCGTTTGGCAGCGCCGGCAACGTGCATGTTTCATGCTGTTCACGTGGTTCATCGGTCGTGTTGCGACGCCCCGACTCCGACTCCGACTCCGAGACCGTCGCCTTCGTCGGTTGCGTCTGGGTCTTGGGAGGACCCGAGGACGAGGAAGAGGACAGAAGTGGGCGACGATCACCAAGGCACACGTTATGCAATTGTCGTCGAGGTCGGGCCGAGAGGTGGAGGTGGGTGAGACGATGGGCATGAAGGAGGCTGGTGTAGGAGTCAGAGGAAGGAGTGGATGGAGGAAAGCAGAGGAAAAAGCCGTTGGAAGGCGACGCTGTAAGGAGTCAGAGGAATAAGTCGCAGGAGGGAGGAGGAGGAGACGCTTGAAGGAGGTCGTGGCTCCCCTGGGCCTCGTGGGCGTCTTCGCAAGCGCCTCGTGCAACGTTGTCGAGTGGCGGCCGTCTTCGCACACGCATAATGTCGGCCTCTCCCGCAACCGCTGCGGCCTCGTCCTCCGCTCGTCCTCGTGTTCCGTGGGCGGCCTGGCGGGGCGTGGCGGACACTCGGAGCACTCGGCGCCTTTAGCGAAATATGATGTCGCTGCTTGTTCTTGTCATGTCCTGGCCAACGCCAACATCGCCAACGCCGCCGCAAGGACAACGCGTGCCTTGTTAAGTGCTCGCTGCACTGCGACATCGACGCCGCCGCCGACGCCGACAGAGGCTCGGAAAAAATGGCGATGCATGTTTCCGGTTCGCTTCACAAGTCGTCGGACTGGTGTCAAGTGGTTGGCGGCGTTGCCAGAGCCCTGCGATTCATTGGCTCCAGCGGCGTTTCGTCTGTTTCGCCCAGTCGGCAACACCTTGTGGCGGGCCGGGCCGGGGCGGCGCTCGGGCCCAGTGCAGCTGCCTGCAGCCGGCCCCACGTCGCCGCAAGAAGTGTGAGGAGGAGTGAGGAATCTCGAACATGCCGCAGCTGGCGAGTGAGCGATGGGCCACGCCCTTCTCCGGTTCGACGCCGTTGTGTGGGCGGCAGGTGCAGGAGGCGGGATTTTTGGCCCACCTGCCGATCGCGCCGCAGCCGTTTCGAGCGAGATTCTGGGGTGAACCTCGAGTGACTTCAGCCCGGCGGTGCCTCCGTCAGGCCTGGATTAGAGTCAGGCGACTCCGAGAGAGAGAGAGAGAGAGAGAGACTGACAGAGCTCCACGTGTTGCGACCACGTTGTCGGCGTCCGCGTAGGGCGAATAAAAAGTGTTTACGAGAGGCCGCGAAGCCTCCCAGGGCATCCCAGCGAGGGCGGGGCGGGGCCGCCGGTCGGCTGGGCTTCCGTTCTGGCCATTCTGAGCCTGATTTTATGCGGCCCGCGGACGTAAAAACAACACGCGCGCCCCCCACGTCGTGCGTTTCGCGGTTTTCGCTTCGACTGGTGTTGTTTTTGACTCTTCTTGCCGTTGTTGCCATTGTTGTTGCTGCTGGCGTCAGCGATAAAATTAAATAAAAAGGAAGTCGGCGGCGGAATCGCGAACGGAACATCAGCAACAACAAGGGCCAGAGCAAGGGCCAACAACAGGGGCCACGGCGACGGGACAATTTTGATGTCTTGTTTTGGTCGCCCGCCCCCGCCGCCGCCCCGCTGCCCCCATCTCCGTGACCCCACCTTCGCGACCCCTCCCACCGCTCCGAACTGCTGTGTCGGCAACGGTGGCGGCCCGGGAGCGCCGGCGGCAGGAGGCGCTGGAGGAGGTGGGGAGGCTGACCATTGGCTCGTGAATGATACATTGGCTTCCGCCGGGTTCGCGTGAGGGACCCGCGAGGAGGGCCGCGACCGGCGCCCAAGAAGCGGTCGGCCGGCGCGGGAGGCGGGGCGGAATAGTGGCGGACGAGGGAAAAAAACACTTCCGCGCGGTTCGTAATTCCATTGATTTATGGAACGGCGGGTGGAACGGGGTCGACGGGGGCGGAGAGAGCGGACGGCGGGGGCGGGGCAGAAGGCACGCTTAATTAAGCTTTAAAGCCGACCGCAACGAAAAAATAATTACTCAAAAGAATACCCTCGGAGCGGGTCGAGGACGCCGGACGCCGAACGCCGGACGAGGGAGGTTTCGAAGGGCGGGGACCAACGGAGCGACGGAGGGACCGAACGAATGCGAGACGCCGCAGACCGGCGTTGCCGACGCTCGCAAATCAATTGAAAATTCAAATTAACCACAATTGCCAATCACCAGCCAGTCCAGCGGCGCGCCCGATTCCCCGAGCCCGAGCCCGATCCCGAGCTCTGGGAACTGGAAAACGCGGCGAGCGACGGAACTCGTTGCGGTTGTCGTCGATGGTGGTCGAGGGTGGGCGGCTGGAGGGCGCAGGGCGGCGAAGGGAGAGACGGAAAACGCGCGCGATTGACGGATTCCGCGGAGCTGATTAAAAACCGTCGGTCGGCGGAGGGCGGGTGGCAGAGAGTGGGACGAATAATTGTGCTTATTTTCCGTTAATATTTAATCCCACGTACAACAGGTGGACGGTCGGTCGAATGGGGGAGGGGGCGCGGGGGTCCATCGTCGCAGGACCAACGCAGGTCCTCGAGTTGTGAAGCCGTCCGGGCGAGGAAACTTCCGTGGGGTGCGGTTTCTCGACTGGTCCGGGTTTCATCGAGCTCCACCCCCACGCCCTCCTCGGCAGGCGGCAAATTGAACACGACCGACTTCCACTTCGCCATCGACAGCGACTTCGACTTCGACTTCGCAGTCGACATGAATCGACAACAATTTGCATTTTCGATCCGTTTCCTGCGAAATCCGCGAGGCCGTGGTGGGCCGAGGATTCGTGGAAGGGCGCGGAGGTCGTGACCGGAGCCAGCGGCATGGAAGAGCAAACAGAGCTTATGCTAAACTGTTTAGAAAAAATAATAGCCGAGCGACGGGAGGACGCGAGGCACGCGAGCACCCGGCAAAGCCTACTTTATGGCGCAGAAGACGGAATATTGAAAAAACATAAATCCATTTTCAGGCGTCATTGGATCCAGGCCGTTGTCGTTGTCGTTGTCGTCATCGTCGTCGAGGCAGAAACGCCGGAAACGCCGTGGAGGATTCGCCCTTTGGGACGAGGAGCTGCCGGACGTGTTCCTAAGCAAACAGCCGACGTCTGTCGTGTCTGTCCATCGTCCGTCCGTCGGTCTCTCCGTCCGAGGGTCTCGTTCTTTCTGTCCAGTATCCACCCTTGACTCCTCGGTCCTCGGCTCCGCTCGTGTCGCCTGCCCTCGTTGACACAAATTCATTAGGCGAGCTCGAACTATCGGCGAGAGCCTGGAGTGGATGGCGCTAACAACAAGAACAACAGCAACGAGGCCGACGCCGACGACGACGACGACGACGACGACAAGGACAGCAAGCAAACAACAACATCTTCATCGAGCTCTCGAGGAGCGACAGGTTGTCAGCTCCTGTGGCCCGTGAGTCCTCGAAATAAATAAGCAACCCTTGAGTGGGCCCAAGGGGAGGATGGGCCGGGATGGGCCGAGAGTTGGTCTCGAGTTTCGAGTTTGTATTTTTATTTACATTTTCGATTTCCTCGCCCAGGGTGGCTGCGTGTCCTGGGGCCACCCGGAGTGTGTCCCGAATATTCAACAAGCGTCTCCGCCTCGGCCTCGGCCCCGACCGCTCGCCGGGTGGACTCAACCTCAACCTCAACCCTCCTCCACCGGCCATAGTCCTTCGATTCAATCAGCAGCAGGACACGTCGTCGTCGTCGTCGTCGTCGCTGCTCAATCAGTCCGTCGAAGCGTACGCAAAAGAGTTAACTAACTGACTTCCCGACTCGGTCCCGCTCCTCCCTCCTCCCATTGTTGTTGCTGCTGGTTTAAGTGCTCCAGAAGGAAGGGGCGCCGAAACAAAAGGTCGTCTGGCCGGCGTGTTTGTGTTGCCGAATTTTTGTTTGCTCTGATTTTTTGCCGTGAACCTACGGGAGAGTCGGACGAATTCGACCCCCGGCAGGTGCAGGGACGACGCACTTCTGGCCGATCGAAAGGGAGCGGCCGAGTGTCCTGTTGAGCTCGGGGTTCCCTCGGAGCTGGTTTGAGTCGCCTTGAAGGAGGTTCTTCTGTCACCAAATTCCCGTTTCGTTTTGACCAACCTCTCTCTCGTCCCTCCTCCTTCTCTTCCGCCCACCTCGTTTGTTTCCCTATCAACTGTTGCTCGCGCCACGAGGGGGCCCGGCCGGATTTCGGTGAATCGGTGTCGATGGGGACGGATCGGGGTCGGATCCCTTCGAGAGCGGTCGATCGAAGCGGACGACGGTCGAGCACCCGCAGACGGGTGGGGCTTGGTGGGGATTTCCAGAGGTCAAGCCGTGAGCCGCCGCCGCCTCGTCGACCTCTGCGTGACTTTGAGGAGCCCATCGGACGGATCACGAAGGACGATGGACGGTGGTCGACGGCGAACGTTGACGTAGACGTTGAGCGCTGGACGATGGACGTTGGAGGTTGGACGTCGAAAGCCGGACCTTCGACGGGGACATGAAAAATCGAGTCGAGCTGCGGCAAATCGAATCCGGGATAAAACCAGCAGCTGTTGTTGTTGCTCCCGCTGCAGCTGCTGCCGCCTCGTCGTCATCGTCGTCGTCGTCGTCGTCGTCGTCGTCGTCGTCGTCGCCGTGTCCAGGCGACGCAATCGACCCGGGTAACAAATGGCCTCGCCGCACAGTGGAGCGAAAGCCCTTCACAGGCCCTCGTTCGTTCGCGTTATCCTTCGATTTGTCATCCGGCGACGAGTCCTGCAGTCGCGTCGAAGACGTCGGTCGGTCGCTTGGCCGGCAGCTGGGCCGGGGTCTGTCGCAGCGAGTCTGCAACGATTGCAAATCCAGCCAGCAGATGCGAGCCTGAGTCGGGGCTGAGGCGGACGACAAATGGCAACGCCGGCGGATCCTGGCAGCTGGCGACAGCGAAGGACGCACTCGACGCGGCTCCACCAGCGCCGGGGGGCGGGGACGGGGCGTCGCCAAAAAAGACGCCATCGATTTTAACCAGCTCATTAATTAAACTTGTGTCCGAGGGCCGGCAGACAAAAGGCACCATCGACAGCAACAACGGAGATAGCGACAACAATAAGAGTGGATCAACAACAACAGCAGGACAACAACAGCAGGACACCAACAGCAACAGCAGCGACAACACCAGACGACATCCACAGCAGCAGCAGCAGCAGCAGCAACGGCGACACAGCGCCAACGACAGCGGGAGCGCGAGCGACAAAAACCTCGGCACCGGAAGCAAAAACAAGGCGAAATCAAATTGAAAATAAAAACGGCGTCCTGACTTTTCCCACCGAGGTCCGCCTGCCTCGGAGGCGTAGCGAAGGCCGATACTGGAAGGAGCAGCAACAACAACAGGCCGTCCGAGGGCGGCCAACAGCGAGACGGAGGGAGAACCCAAGACCAAGAGAGAGACCTAGAGGGACCAAGAGGGAGAGAGAGAGAGAGAGGGAGAGGGAGTCAGGGCGCGAGCGAGAGCTTCACATGACTAATGACGTTTTGTTGTTGACTGAGCGCCGTGTCCTTGACAGGCAACAATGGCTGCCAAAACGGCAACATCAACATCCACATCGGCAACAACAACAACTCACAGCATCACCAGGAGGAGGGCGAGAGGGAGAGAGAGAGAGAGAGAGAGAGAAGGAACAAAAACATCAGAAACAACAACAACCGCAGCGACAACAACATGTCTGTTGATATTTGCAAAACATCCGACAAATGCCCAACGTATCGGGAGCTCGAGATTATGAACTGATAATAATTCCATTTCGCTCGACCAACCCTCGCCATCGCCATCGCCCTCGCCATCGCCCTCTTCCTCCTGTCGTCCTGTCCTCGAGTCCTCGCATGGGCCCGGCTCCGAAAGTGTTGCCTCCTGCCGCCATCTGGTTCGCATCGCCCCGGTCCTCGTCCTCGTCGTCCTGGCCCTGGTCGTCATCCTCAGCCTCGGCCGCCTCGTGGTGCCGCCGGGGCCCGTTCGATGATTAATGGAGTTTTTTCTGTCACCGCGCGGACGGAGGGACGGACGGACGGCTTCGCCCCCATCATCGCCGTCGCCATTTAGTTTTCATCCGAGCAAAACGCCGTAATTATAATTAGGCCGAAGAGGGGGCGCCGGGCGTAGGGCGTTGGGTGGTGGGTGTGGCAGCCAGCGTGCCGCAAATTATGAAATGAACGGGGGCGTGGCGGAGGTTGAAGGGTGGAGAGATCGCACATCCGCTCGCCTCGGACCAGGAAGCATCCTGCCGTCGTCCTGCCTGCGCCCATGCCCATGCCCATGGCCTGAGTCATCCTTTCGCTCCGCTGCACTCGCCCGGCCTCGAGTCCTGACTTTGACTCGGCCGTCGCCGTCGCCGTCACCGTCGCCTCCTGCCCGCGTGCCCTCGGGGCGGGCCGAACTATGATTTCATTGACTCGCTTTATCAACGGCCGACCGGTCGCTGTCGGGAGCGCCTCCAAGGACACGGCCGGCGAGTGGCGAGTGGCGAGCGGAGCCTCCGAAGCGAAATCAGGACGTAATCGCTCCACAAATCGCTCACTCACTCACACGCGCACACACACCGGCGCACGTACGCACTCACACACGTACCCACACTTGCAAGGACGATTTGCCAGCAGACCGACCGTCATGCGAATCATCGCTTAATGTGCCGCAGCTCGACGCAGTCCGGCTCGGCTCGGCCCGACCCGGCCTCCGGGGAGCCGACGCGCGATCCGGCCCTCATGTGGCTTCCGGCTGGACGCACCGCAGCAACAACACAATTACAACAACAACGACCAGCAAAGACAACTGCTGATTCACCGGCGTCGGACGCCGGACGCCGGACGACGCACGGCCGTTGCGTCGGCGGAACGGACGCCATGTTGCGGCCACCGGCTTCCGGTCCTGGATCCACGCACCGCGATTCGACCCGGCCCGGCCCGGCCCGGCCCGCCCGCGTTTAATTAAGCGGCGAGTGTCCGATGCGTGTGGGCGGCGGGAGTCGGGGCGAGCGATTGGCGTGCGTGCGAAAAATGGGCCGAGCCGAGTAATTATTTTGCAAACGCGCGTTTAGCGCGATTCGCCTAGTTTAAACAGCAACAACAACCATGACACCCGTCCCACCAACAACACGCACCACCCCACACCGCCAACAGCACGACAAGCGCCAGCCCATTGGCCGCCGAGCGAGCGGGCGAGCGAAGATGGCGTGGCCGCGATAAGGCGTGATCGGGCGGGTCGCGCGCGCCAGGGCCGCCGAGGGACGGGTGCACGGTTTAAAGAATCGCCGATCTGATTGTGCGAGGTGCAAACGAAACCACGCCCCCCGCCCACCGGCCGCCGCCCACCGGCCGCCGCCCACCGGCCGCCGACCGACGGCCACTGACCGCCGGCCACCGGGCATCGCGCTAAAGTCAGGAAGGGAAACCGGAAGCGAGGCCATTTATCAGAGGTGAGCGGGAGCCCAGCAACAACAACACCAGCAACAACAACAACAACAACAACAAGAGCGAGAGCGAGAGCCGCCGAGGCGTGAACCGCTGTCTCGTCAAAAGGCCAACAGCCGCCGCTTACGCACAATGCGAGGACGCACAGTGGGCCGGACAGACGGTGGGCACGGAGCGCCAGCACCTGGCTGGGATTCCTCTTGGACCAGCGTGGGCGCCACGGCAGGTCCTCGGCCCACTGTGCGCCACCTACGCAAACGCCCGGGGGAGGGGGTGGGGTGTCCGTGCCTGTGTGTGTTCGTGGGCGTGTGCGTGTTCGAGGGGATGCGTTGCACTCGCTTCGGGGGCGCGCATAAAGCTGAGAAATTAATTTCCATCACCGAGGTCGGCGAAAATAAATTCAGCCGAGCGGAGCAGCTGCAACGAGTCGCCGTCGTGTCGTGTCGTGTTGTGTGTGAGCGTGTGAGAGTGTGAGAGTGTGTGAGTGCGGGCCCGCCATTTTCGAAATGCTAAGCAATTTCTGTTTAGGAAAAGCCCATTTCCGCCGACCGTCTGCCGTCGACCGCCGAGTGGCGAAGATTCTGCCCCTGACCATAAATTACACGAGTCCGCGAGTCCTTCAAGGCTGCCAGCCGCCGTTGTTGTTGGCAGGACGTTAAAAGCGCGTGGCGCCTTCCGCCTTCCGCCACCCCCTGCCGCGGCCGCGACCCGGATCGAGTGCGGCGCGCAATTGTTTTCGTCGTTCGATCGAAAGGAATCCGATTTCTTCGGCGCCCGCCTCCGGCCACCGGAGCGACCACCACGGCGAGATAACAGCACGCGTCTGTCCATGTGTGTGTGTGAGGATCCTGACGTAAACGCATTTCGCTCTTAATCATGCGCCCTGCCTCGCCTCGCCTCCGAGCGGCCCCCGCCCCCCGACGGCCGTTTAGATCCAGATCTAGTTTATGCGGCGGACCATTTGTTCGCAGATCTGGCCAGCCGATAGGCGGTTCTGTTGTTGTTGCTGTTCCTGTTGTTGTAGCCGGCACCGCCGCTCGACTGGTTCTGGCCCTTGGCCAGTCTGTCGGGATCTGCCTGTTTGCAATTTCTGTTTTCAGTTCTGTAAACGCCATTTTGCAGATTGAGATTTTTGTTTTGAAATGTCATTCATTTATTTTTAGAATTTTCTAGGTGAGATTTCTGGGTGGATTTTTGTGCTTTTATTTCTTAATTTTTATTCTGAATTTTTTAAATTATATCTCAATTTTGTAACCTTTGTTATGAAATTCTGAATTTTCTCATTTTATTTTTTTTATCCTGGATTTGTTCATTTCAATTCAGAACCCCTTTCTATTAAATTATGTCATTAAATTTGCGGTGTTCTTTTGTGGCATTTTGGAGGCGAAATATTGTAATTTTTTCCTATTTTGGATTTGTATTATTTTGCATGCGATTGTGTTGTTTGAAAAATTAATTTACTCCGCAAACTCGAATCACTTTTTTCTAGCCTCTAAGTAAAGTGAAATAATTAACGCCATCTTTGTGTCCTGAAACCCTTGGCCGCGCTGCTACCGGAGCCAATGAGGGAAAGGCCTTGGGCATGCACCATCTCGCCCCGAGGACGTCTTCGGACCAGGTTCCGCAGCTCTCCGGAGTCGCCGCCATCGCCGTCGCCGTCGGCACCGCCACCGCCACCGTCTTCATTTCATTTCGCTGCGGGGAGGCCGGCGGCGCCGAGGGCGCGAGGGACGTGTGACGGAGATAATAAGCAGCATTACACGGCCCTTGATCCGCCCACCCCTCGCAACCCAGCGCCACCCACTCCGCCCCCGGCGCACACTTGATTGCGCTCCAACACTTCGAGCTAATTAATTATTTTCAAATTAATAGCTGGGCGCGTGAGGGCCATGGGGATGGGTCGAGGGTTGCCTCCCATTAGCATCGGCCGCGTGTGGTGGAGGGGAGGGGGAGAAGGAGATCGTTTTGCAGGCTGATTTAACGCTCGTAATTAAACGTGTCAAGGGTTGGAAGCGTCGAGTCGCAGGGTCTGAGTACAAGGCGCAGGACGAATACATTCCAAAAACAGTTTTGACGGCCCACACCCACACTCGCACCCACACACATGAGTCGCCCGGCCCTGCCTGCGCTGCGTTTGATGTCGCATCCCGCCGCCGCCACCGACGTCTTGGCCGCGGCCCCAACCCCGGGCGCTTCAATTGTTTCGCCGCTGCTGCTCCCAACGGCGGTTCACGGCCCATTGAATTCGACGCCGCCGTAGCCGTCGAAGCCGCCTCCGTCACTCGCTCTAATCCGCAGGCGACGCCGCGCCCCCGACTCCCAGCCCCACCGGCTGGAGGCGGGCTGCGAGGAACGACCGCCGGCGCCGCGATTTATTGGCCGCTCGCAGTGGGTGGAAGGGATGGTGAGGGGGCCAGGGGAGGGCGCTAATGCGAGTGTGTGCGTAATTGAATATTTATCCGTGACTGTGTGCGAGTGGGACTCGCGGCGAAGCTCACTCGAAGCCCAGAGACCGAGGCTGAGACACCGAGGCCGAGAGACCGGGGCTGAGAGACCGAGGGCCAGGGATGAAGGCCAAGAGACCGAAGGCCAGAAACTGAGGCCCAGCGATCAAGGACCAGAGACCGAGACCCAGAGACCGAGACCGAGGCCGAGAGACGAAACCCAGAGATCGAGGCTGAGAGACCTCAGAGACCGAAGCCCAGAGACCGAGGCCCAGAGACCGAGGCCCAGAGACCGAGACCCAGAGACCGAGGCCGAGAGACGAAGTCCAGAGACCGAGTCCCAGAGACCGAAGCCGAGAGACCGAGGCCGAGAGACCGAGGCCGAGAGACCGAGGCCGAGAGACCGAGGCCCAGGGACCGAGGCCCAGGGACCGAGGCCGAGAGACGAAGCCCAGAGATCGAGGCTGAGAGACCGAGGGCCAGGGATAAAGGCCAAGAGACCGAGACCCAGAGACCGAGGCCGAGAGACCGAGTCCCAGAGACCGAGACCCAGAGACGGAGGCCCAGAGACCGAGTCCCAGAGACCGAGACCCAGAGACGGAGGCCCAGAAACCGAGGTGGAGAGACCGAGGTCCAGGAAGGTTCAGGACTCGATGCCGCCCCTACCGCTCCCATTCTTGGGGAGCCCCAGCCGCCTCCTGCCACGCCCCCTCGGACTCTGTGCTCGTCGCGGTGAAGGGGACGGGGAAAAAAATCAACCGACTGCTTTGCGGCCGTGATCAAAGGCCCGAGAGCTGACCGCAGAATCCTCTTAATTGAAATTAAAATTCATAATGACGATTAAAGCGCCGAAAACAACAACAACAACGACAACAATGACGACGACTATTCAACTCCAGCCATGGCAACAATTGCCGCATAGAGCGACAAGAACAACAACAATAGACGAGCAACGAAAACCAAACTAAAAACATCAGTTGGCTGGCGTTAATAAAACGTGTAAAAATCCATCCGAGCGACACAGCCTCACTTTGGATGCACGAGTTGGCCCGCACAGTGGGCCGAATTGGCGGTGGACCACATGGACAGTTGGCCCAACTCACTGTGGGACAAATGCACAACGGGCCGAATTCACAACGACGACTCCTGTGGAGCAGCAAACGAAATTTTTCTCTCACTCCCTCTCTCTCGATTCGATTTAAAACAACGCGTTTCGTCCCCGCCCCCCAGCTCGACCCACCTCGGCCCACCACGTCCTTTGGAAGGCCACACCGGGCCCGGACGGCGTCCAGATGAAATTTCCCTATCAGTGTTGCATACGTAATTTAATTTTCCCATTTTTGCAGTCGGCGCCGTATCTGCCTTGCTCTGCTCCGGCGGCCGGCGGACGGCTGCGAATCCATTCGAGCGGACATCAGATAAGCGCCTGCATTAGACGCGGTCGAGCAGGACGCGGGGGACTGGGGAGAGGCCGAGAGGGTTGAGGCGGCGAGGCTGACGATGGGAGGGATGACGGGAAGGGAGGTGGCTCGTTTCGATGCGCCTGGCTCTCTTGGCCCTCGCAGCAGCAGCCGCCGGTCGAGGTCAGGTGGCGGCGCCTCCTCCGAGGGCCCCAAGTCCAGGAGCCTGGACGCCTGGCTGGAAGCGCCGATGAAGTGCGTCGGCTCGGAAAATTCGGAGCTCGGAGGGATCGAGGCCCAGGCCGAGGCTGAGGCTGAGAGACCGACGCCGTGAGACCGACGCCCGGAGACCGAGGCCCAGAGACGGAGGGTTCGAGGCCGAGCCCGAGAGACGGCTGCCCAGGGACGGAGGCTCCGAGACCGGCTCCCGGAGCCTCCTGATGAACGAAGCCCTCCACATTTGTGGCTGCCGAGACTGACGCACGGCCCACGACGCCCGAGCCACGATTTCGGGCTGTTGCTCGCGCCGGGGTGAGAATGAGTATGAGAAGGAGGACGAGGAGGATGAGAAGTAGGAGGAAGAGAAGATGGAGGATGAGGAGGAGGACGTGGCGAAGTTCGAGGAAGATGTGGAGCACCAGGAGTGGGCGGTGGAAGAGGAAGAGGCGGTGAAGACGATCAGCAGCAGCAGCGCCAGGAGAGGAGGAGCAAGAGGAGGATAAATAAGTGAAAACGAAATCTAATCCCGCAGAGCAATCAAAACGTAAATCGAAAATATAGAAATCCATTAAGGCCGCTGCCGAGGCCATTATCTGAGAACGACGGACGACGGGGATGCGGGCGCCATGTTTACCCTCACATACACATACCCACAGAGACACCGACACACACTCGCTCTCGCCATCTCCCCATCTCGTAGAGCAGCCGCGGAGGGAGGTCCTCGGGGTGGCGGCGGAGGCGACGGCGACGGCGACTCCATCGGATGACTTTAAACCGTCTGCGGCCCGCGACGGTCGCCTCGGGATGCGGTCGAGTTCGCGCCCGAGTCCCGTCCATCGATGACGGCGGGTAGGCGTCGATTCCAACACATCGATTCGTCCTTCGTTCCTTCGTCTGACGCAGCCTCGGCCGGCTCCCCGGCTCCCCGCCTCGTCGCGCTGGCCGCGACCTCATCGACAATGAGAAACTTCAATTGAAAATCGGCGGCGGCAGCAACAGCGACGGCCACTGTGGACAATGATGGTAACTGCGACAACGACAACGACAACGACAACAACAATGTCGACATCGCCATGGACAACAACAACAGCAACAACAAACAATGGGCCCAAATGCGTTTATGGGAACCACGCACATGAATTCATTTTTTCGCATCACTTTATTTCGCCCTCGAACGCCCGAGGCCGATTGCGTCCGACTCGGGCCGGACCACGACGTCTCCACTTGGACCCGCACGCACACACCAACACACACGAACTCGCTCCCACACTCCCTCTCACACTCCCGGTCACCCTCGTCCGAGCACGTCGTCTTCTGCTTGTTCGTCTTCCCTGGCTCGTCTCGCTGGCCACCGTCCTCGGGGGATGCCATGTGCGTGGGTGTCTGTGTGAGTGCGAGTGTGAGTGTGTGTGTTTGTTGTTGTTGTTCTCGTTTGTAAATTGAGCTGCTTCGCTAAACGGCGTTTTGTAACGGAACAATGCAGCGACGTGGCAACGCCGCCCACTCGCCTCCGGACGGTCTCCGCTCCACAGGCGAGTCTGGCTGAGGGTGCGAGGGGAGGCTGCCGGGGTGGCCGAGAGTGGTCGTGTGTCTCGTGTGTGTGTCTGAGAATGCGGTCGTGTGTGGGTGTGTGCGAGTGTGTTTGTGTGTCAGCGTTAAACGGCCGAAATTCGATCTGTAACGTAAATGGATTATGAGGATATTCCCAATGTTTTTATTGTTCGCAACTCCCTCCCATCGCGCTCCCACCACCTCCATCGCCATCGCCGCCCATCGGCCCCTCCCGCTGGCCGGGCGCATCCTTGAGCGGTCGCCGCGCTTCTCGGGTTCCCGGGTCGTCGAGGCAACGGGGGCCGGGCGACGTGGTCGCGGTCAGCGGACCGGCTGCGCGTGACCCACTTTGCCACAGAAGCCATCGGAAGGTACGCGTCCTTCATCGGCTTCGACTTCATCTCGTTGGCCATCGGTCGCCTCCACCGCCTTCGCCTCCGCCTCCACCTGATCCAACTCCGGCCCCTCCCACGCCCATTTGTCGCCGCATGACGAATGCGAGCCGCAAACTTTCGCATTAAAGTCCCGAGTCCCGAGTTCCGAGTCCTTCGTCCGCGGTCCCTCATCCGCCCCAATCGCCGGTCCCGACGCCTTCCATTGTCTCATCGATTGCCATCGTCGTCGCAGTCGGTGTCGCCTTCGATTTGCCTGCTCGGCTTCCAACCACCCACGGCCCGCGCCCCCGGCACTCCAAATACATTTTCGTCATCTCCATCATTCATCGCTGACACTGTCGCCGGCCGAGCCGCTCCAGCTCCAGCTTCAGCGTCGCTCGCCCCCCATCCGTCGTCCCTCGACCACTCTCTTTTCTTGCTCGTCCCTGTGTGTCCTCGACCAATCTCCCTCGTCCGCGGCTATTTGTATCCTCTTTAATGTTGAGAAGTTTATGACTTAAGGACTCGCAGCGATTCGCAGGCGCTGGCGTTCGTTCACGTCCACGTCCCTGGCCGCAGCCATGTGTGCGCGTTTGTGGTTGTGGGTGTGTGTGTTTGTGTGCAGATCTGCTGCTCGTCGAAGTGATGGATTCGCAGTTGAAATGTTTCTGTTGTCCCACATTTACGACGACGGCCCTCGGCCCTCGGCTCCGGGCTCCCGGCCCTCCCTGCTACTTTCATTTACACGTAATTTACTTCGCTCGGCTACTTTTCCGGCAGACAATTTCGCACTCCGGCCAGTGTTTGGGGACACGTGGCCGCCCCCACCCTGTCGCCGTCGCCGTCGCTGCCCCGCCCCCAACTGGCGGCGATATCGCTTCCGTCGTGGCAATCACTCTATTTATGTTTTGAAATTGATTTTCGGTTTCATTCATTTGCGATGCCGCGTCGACGGGGGTCGGGCGGCCGAGGCGATCTGAGTTCCGCCGGACGGACAGAGGGACGGAGGCCAATCGACGTCGTGCGATTGTGTGCGGAAATTCCAATCATTCGGGAACTTATTTGATTAACTTTGATCTGTTCTCTTCTATTCTGCTCTCGTCCCACCCCCGCCTCGACGATTCATAAAGTTGTGCCCTCGGCAAGCGGAAGCGGCAGTGGCTCCAGTCGCCGCCCCCGTCCTCGCCCTCGCCACCGCCCGCGCCTCGTGTGCTCGATTTCGATTTCTCGCAATTCCATTTTGTCAATTAAATTAAGTAGAAAATCCCAATGTTCCATCGTCGTGGCTCGTGGCGGCCCCGGTGCAGGGGCCGGCGTGAGTCTACACCGCCCTCGTCCTCGTCGGCGTCGGCGTCCCCTCGTCCCCTTGTCCCCTTGTCCCCTCTTCCTGTCGGGCAACCGCAACTGCACTCGTGCCACTCTAATGCGAACGAGCCGCAGCCCGGCCGGCTCTCGGAGGGCGCACAAGAGCGAGAACGAGTCGGCTCCAGCGGCCCCGCCAACCCCAACTGCCCGATGTCCGCCCTCAACTGCCGGTCACTGGCGCTGCCCCGCCATTCAACGGGACGCCCACGCCCCTCGCAATTCCGCCCACCGCCCCCCGGCCCCGAACAGAGACTACCTTCGCGTCGGCCCGATTCGTTCCTGCTGACTGCGACAGTTTTTCGTTTGCATTCGGCCGCTCGATGTCCAGCCGACCTCGTCCGATCCCCGCCACGTCCCGTCCGCTTCCCTCCGTCTGGCCCGCTTCTTGGAGTCTGATACGATAATTGATTTATCTGTCGTCGAGGGGCAGGAGGAGCCGGCGGAGGACGAGGGACGAAGGACGATGGGCGCATGCAACAAACAGTCGGCAATTGTCGAAATGTACTTTGCAACAACTTCATTGTTGCTGCCGACAACGGTTGTTGCTGCCGTTGCCGCTGCTGCAATGAAACACAATCCGTTTACCGCAATAACATCGTCAATTAAATTGACCGAGACGAGGATCCGCTCGGATCCTGGACCGGCCGGTCAGAGGGAGGCGAAGGTGGAGTTGGTTGGAGTTGAGTCGTGGTCGGGCCGGGAGCAGACGGGACGATTCGGGTGCCGCTGCGAACGAGGGCCGCAGGGAGGGGGTCGAAGTCAGAGGTCAGCAGAAAACACACCCGAAGGTTGGACAGGAACAATGTCGAAATATTCGATATTTGTGCAGGAATCAGCAAATTTTCAAAAAACAACCTCAACCTGTTCGAGCCAATAACTTAATGTCTTGTTTCCAGCAAATGTTCTCCATCCCCAGTTTCATGAACTCCATCGCCGTGAACCGAGTTTTTAATTTGATAATGAAGAACTTGTTTTTAAAGAATATTTTTTTACATGAAAAACCGTGGAAACATCGACGTAAAAATTTCGGATTTTTGTGGACAAGATTGAAATTGCAATGATTTTGAAGTAAGAATTTTGCCAATGACTCTCTCCCTGATGCAGTGGTTCTCACCATTTGCATCCACCAGCCTCGCGGCAGGAGGAAGGAGGAAAAGGATTCTCGAAGCAACCCCGACTCGGCACCTCGATTAATTTCGAGATTTATGGGCGGCATCGGGTGCGCGTTTGAGGCGTTGCCAACTGTCGCTGCTCGAGCACCGCAAAAAGCTTTCAGTCGCCCGCCGACCGCCGCCCGCCCCGCTCCTTGGCCCACTTGTGTCACATTTTCGAGCAAATTGAATTCTGCGCTGCAGCAAAGTGGAAAAATGTTTGTCTGTCACCTCTGATGCAGCAGCACTTGGCATCCACGATGCGGCCCCCGACCCACCGATCGGAGTCGGGGACATGTGGACCCGACGCTGCAGCGTCATAAAATCTCGGTCCCTCGTCCTTGTCCTCGTCCTCGTCCTCGTCCTGGTCCTCGGCTGCACGCTCAAGTGCGTTCGGGCGGCTCCTGCGGCCGGATCGATCGGGCCGAGTTCTTAGTCCGCAAATCCGAGACCCATAATCAGTCGTCCCGCGACCCCCTCGACCCCCTCGTATGCACCGAGTGCCATTTGTCCGCGTCCTTCGTCCTCGTCCTCGGCCTCGCCCTCGAGCCGCTGGCAGTCGTTCAAAGCTCTGCCGCAGCACAGACTTATGTATGGGCGAAGTTTCGTTTTCGTTCGAGCGGGCGACGGGAGTCGACCGGCCGACCAAACGAACGAACAAACGAACCGACGAAGGACATTCCAATTGGGCCGACTCCTGCACTGGAGCAGAAGTCCTGTCAACTGCGTCGTTGTCGTTGTCGTTGTCGCCGTCGTCGTCGTTCTTTGCATCCTTCATCGTCGACTCCGGCGGTTCATCGTCCCGTTGACCAAGCGACTGGCCGACTGAACTCGTCCTGGAGCGCCTCCTGCCCGGGAGCGATAACGCGGGACGGCGCTCGGGCCGCGAAAATCCGGATTTCGCCCCTCGCCCAACTCCTCCGCCTCCGCCTCCTCGACCTCCTCCTCTGCCAATGCCACTGGTATTATTAAAAACTATTCCTGCAGGAGGGCGAGCGAGCGGCTGAAGCCTGGTGGTTGCGACCCCCAGTTGTGATTTTATGGGCTCGGCAAGAGTCCTCGCTCCGAGCGGATTGAGACGCGAAACCCCAGCCCTCCCCCTCCCCCATCCTTCTCTGCTTCGCCCTCGCTTCGACTTTGCAAAATAAATAAAGTCGTTCTCGTGGATATAGGCCGGCAATAACCGATGGGGGGTGGGTCGAAATGCCTTGGAGTGGGATCCGGGGGACGGACTGAGATGGGTTGGGTTGGGATGGGACTGTTGTTGTCACCGATGATTTGAATGTTGTTTGTTGTTGGCGATGTTGTTGTTCGAAGGATGTCACTCAGTCGTTCTTCACAAGTCATAAGTTTTTACGATCTTATTAAAGCGCTCCTCGCACCCGGCCGACGCCCTTCAACTGACTGGGGCCGGTCGGGGGTGGCGGCCCGATCATTGAAAACATCGTCCAAATAAATCCGTTTTATTTCGCTCTTCGAAGCGGAGCATTTGCATGTCAGGATTTCGCACAGCTCTCGGACGGGGGTGGGGGTCGGATTCGCTCGCATGTGTGGCGAGAGGAGCGCGAAGTGGCGCGTGATGACGTCATTCCGCATGAAGCGACTGCGGCGACGGATTAGAAGTGATTCCGGTGCCCTCATCCTCGTCGTTGACTCGTCCTTTACCTCCCTTTCCCGGCCCCCGCCACCGTTCTGGTCCTTCGCCGGCACCGACTCCAGCTCCGACAGGCAAAAGCGACTCGGGCGGAATGAAAACCAACACGTCGTCGCACGCCGCGCGACTAACGAGACGGATCAAGTCGGATGGGGGGCGCGGAGGGGCAGCGGGGGAGGGCGACGGACCCTCCCTCCTCCTTCCCTACTCGTGCGTCCTTCATCCCATCCTGCTGACTCCCTCCTGGGCGCTCGAAATCAATTAAAAATATTTTTATTTATGCTGCTCGACGACGCGCGCCAACTACTTGATCAACTATTAGTGGCTCCAACACACACACACCTCCACTCACACAGGCAGACAGACTGACAGACAGACAGCCAGGGCGACATCCGTAGACCGAGAGCGAGTGAGCGAGCGAGAGCCATCGATGAAGGACTCGCCGAGGAGCGATGCATTTGAAATTATTATCGCGAAGGAAAACAAAAAGCGGACGACGGAGCCGGAATTGATTGGAGGCGTCGGGTCGGGTCGGGGCGTGTGGAAGAGAGGAGACAAGTTCGAAGTGAATCGAACTCGAGGGCGGGATGAGCTGCAGCCCTGCCGACGATGAAGACGACGAGAGGACGAGATGACGAGGACGAGGAGAACGACAAAGACAAGGACGAGGCTGAGGTTGAGGATGACGATGACGATGAGGACGACTATGACGACGATGATGAAAGGACTCGAGGGCCCTCGAACGAGGCGAAAATTGTCAATTCGTCCTGTTAGAGCCGGGAGCAGGGAGTGGGGAGTGGGGAGTGTGGAAGGACAAAGGAAGACCGACCGACAAGAGTGCGGAATGCATTACCGAGCAGCGACATCCAGTGGAGGGCCGACGAGTGGCGCTCGACGAGTGGGTCCTCGATGTGTGAAAATAATCCGGTGCAGCCGCAGTCGAGCCAGCGACGGCGGATCTGGATCTGGATCAGGACCGGGATCAGGACCGGGATCAGGACCATGACCGGAGCATGGGGAGGCGACAGACAGGACTTGGCTCACTTTGTAATTGCTGCAGCTCTCCGGCATTTGTTTATTAATATCTGAAGGAGCTGCTCGTGCTGCTCGACTCCGCAGAGCGTCCACCAAGTGCTCGCCATGTGTTCCGAATCGCACTCGCCCTCGCCCTCGTCCTCGCCCTCGCCCTCGTCCTCGCCTCTGTCTCTTCCATTCCGGGCTCCGACATTTGGCTTGCACTCCGGTTCAGTCTTCAGCTCTTCCTTTGGCTCCTCCTTTAGCTCCTCCTGTGCCTCATCTCTGCCTCCTCCTTTGGCTCCTCCCGTGGCTCCTCCTTGGCTCCCCCACCGGGCTTCCGGCGATTTTATTTCCACTCACCGCCGTCGGTTTTTATGCGTCGATGTTTTCCCAGTCGCCGTCCCCATCCGTGGGCCCTCCTCCGTCCCAAGAATTCGTTTTTGGGCTGCGCTCGAACTGCGCAGTCCGGGGGTCGGGGCCGGACGCGATCTGGAGACGCACCAAGGCTGCTCCGCTCGTTCCGCGTCCGGGCCGGCGTCCGAGCTGCCCGTTATTGTCCGACGTGGCCGCCACACTCACACACTCGTCCAGACGCTCGCACACATTTCGCCACAGCGATAAAAACTACCGTTTGAGTGCACCTGGAGCGGGGGTCGCGGAGGACGCGGGGACGGCGGAGTCCGTTCGGCAACAAGCGGAAGTCGTAATGGATTTTTAAACTTTGCTCCTTGGGATGCGTTTCCTGCCGCCATCTTCGATTCCGACTACAGCTCGACGCTGCTTTTAATGAGATCGTTTATCCCAGTGGCGCGTCCTTCCGCACCGGCTCGGACCGGACCGACCCGGGAGTCCTTGCCGAGCGGGTGCAGGGACAAAAACAAAGATTGATGTCCGCGTCCGTGGCGTGGGCGTGGGAGGGACGGACGATGGCCGGATGGTGGTCCGTGCCTCGAAGGTCGGCGGTCGATGCGGGCGCTCGGTTTATTGCAGTTTAATTCGCAGTTGCCCGGGCGTCCTGCGACCACCTCGTTCGCCCCCAACCCCTTCATCGGCCTCGTCAGCGTCACCGCCGTCGTCGTCGTCGTCGTCGCCGTCGTCGACTCACCCCGGGACCTCGCGCAGATCGCATTAAGATAAATTTAACTGAATCAATTTGCTTAATAGCCAATTCGAGGATTGTCTCCATTCGGTTGGCTTCGGTTGCCTCCACTCGCTCGGCCACTCCGCCTTTCCTTCGTCCCCTCGCGGGCCCTGCCCGGCCACCCCGGTTCGCGCCTTATCAGCGATGCGCTATCCAAAGGATAATTTATAAATACATCCGACAGCGAGCGTCACTTGGACCGCGAATCGCGACAGAGACTGCGGCGACTGAGGCTGAGACCGAGACCGACGCCGAGGCCGAGGCGTCGGCAGAAGTAATGTGTTTTTATTTCCTCCGCCCGATCTCGATTCCGATCCTGATGGCGATGGCGCGGCCGATGCCGATGCCGATTTCCGCCCCCGGCACCCGCCCCTCGCCTCCTGCCGGGAAAATGAGATATAGCTCGGGCAAATAAATAACACCGAGTAATCCGGGATGAGGAATGGGCGATGGACGATGTGGGCTGATGGAGGCGGTGGCGGCACTTCGAGAGCCCCGAAGCAGACCCGGGCCTGGGCCCCGGAGCAGCCGTCGGGGTCCGCCGGGGCCTCCTCGGAAGGTGCGGCCTCCGGCTGGCTCCCGAGGAGGACCCGGCGAGCGGCCGAGGATTTCAGTCCTCGCACTCGCTTTGCATTTATGATAAATCTCAGCTGGAGTGGCCCGGGACGGGGGCGGGGGCGGCCAATCTTGCTGTCGTCATCAGGCCGGAAATTTACGTTTATTGTCGCTGCCTCGGCCTCTGCCTGTGCCGGGCGTGGGCCGCGGTCGAGGGGTGGCTGGATAGTTGTGTGGCCCAGGAAGCGCGCATAAATTTCGCTAAATTATGAAATATATTTGTTTCGACAAGGGCGCCGAAATGGAGTCGCCGCGTTCCGACTCCTCGCTCCTTCCCCACTCCTGCTCGTGACCTCCCGACTCCTGCCCGAGGCCGAGGTCCTGGCGCCCGGACGTCGCTCGTTTCGCCCAGAGCTTCGAGGTTCGCCTCGAAGAACGCACCGAACACTCAGGTGGATCCCGAGCGGTGGACGTCAGGAGGTCTTAAGGAGTGGGGCTGGTGGGGCTGATGGGCGAAGCGGGTCTGCCGGGCCAACCCCCGCCAGTCGCCACCGCTTCGCGTCTCGTTAACATAACCGTCTTCCGCCCTCCGTCCCCCCTCCTCGCGGGCCTTAAATCTTCCGCAGCGTCCGCCCCGTGACACACGCCTGACAGACGGTTCCACACACACACACACATGGAGGAGGAGCGGGGATGGGGAGAGAAACGCACACATCCCTTGCATTTTCGGCTAATTATCCAAATTGAGTAATTTCCGAGCGACGAATGCGACTCTTTGCAAATGCAAAAATCCACTCCAGTCTCCTCCCCCTTCCCCCGGCACGGCTCCTCGATGTCCTCGTTCTCGGCCGCGCTGTTGTCGCTGTCACGTGGATGGGTAGGGGCTGGGTAGAGGGAGGAGGAGGAGGAGGCGGCGGCGGCTGAGGACGTGCGCGCAACTGGAGCGACTTCCGCATCCGGCGAAAGTTTTTAACTCATCTGCATAACAATGGCGACAGCCAGTCCGCGTCCTCCTCCACCACGCGCTCCTCCGTCCGCCCTCGTGCGCGTGTGTGCGAGCGCCTAATTTACAATATTCCGCATTAAGAAGATTCGCCCTGGGCGCACGCGGCGACTGGACCACGGGAACGGGGTGGGACCGGCCGTCGCCGGTCGTCGGTCGGCGGTTCGTCATGGACGGCGACCGGGTCCGCCGTCAGTCGTCCGGCAGACAGACAGGCAGTTGTTGCTCCCGGCCCTCGGCCACCCCCTGATCGTTGCAGCCACCGCCCTCCCCCTCCGACGCACAGTGTGGCGACTTGAACTGAACAAAATCATTTAGGTCATTTTGGAACTACTGGGGCCAAGTAGTGAACGATAATTGTTGATTCTTACGATCCTCTTCCTGTCCAAGCACTATCAACTGTTGACTAATTTTGTTCTCATTTCAACAAAATCCTTTGAATTCTTCGATGCTCAACTTCTTCAGTACCTTAGGAAAATAAAAAATATATTCAAAAAGATGCAAAAAACAAAATAAATATTATTTGAAATCTTCGATTTTCAATTTCTTCTGAATCAAAAAAAATATAAAATGTGTGAAGGAATATGTAAAAAACAGCCGAGTCGATTCTTTAGAAACGAAAATTTGAATTCGATTCTTCGATTCGATTTTCAACTTCTTCTGTATCTCAGGAAAATGTTAATTATATTAATATTAAAATAATTATTGTATTTAATTTAAATAAAATCGATTTGCAATTTCTGCAGTACAATTACAAAAAAAAAAAAAAAATTATAAAAAATTACAAAAAAAATTATATTCTTTGAACTCATCAATTTTTATTTTTCTTGGCAAAATATACAATATATATTTAGAGAAATAAAATATTTATTGTCTAAGTCCTGTGGGTCCTCGGCACACTGTGCGAGGTTTTAATTAAAAGTCTGGTGGGAGCGCCGCAGCTCCTCGTCAGGACGAGTGTGTGCTGCTGATGTCCTTGCGAGTCTTAGCGAGTCTCCTTCGCGCCCATTGTCTCCGCGAGGGGAGGGGAGGGCGTGGCCTGGCCGGGTCGGGTCGGTTCGGGCCGGGTATCTCAATGCAATGTATGCACATATTAATGAGTTTTCGAAAGTTTCGTGAATAAATGTTGACTCCTCGAAACAAGGAGCGCGGGCTCAACTGCGCGGAATAATTGTTGGCAACGCTGTTGCAGTCGACCCCGCTTTGGGGGCAGGGGGTTGGTGGTGGAGGGTTCGGTGCTGCGGTGTCAGAAGCCGGGTCGACAGGGCTCCAGTCTCAGAATCGCGACGAGCTCCGAATTTCCATTCGGTCTGCAAAGTTGCCAGCCCCTGGGGCGTCTGCGTCGCGTTGCGTTGTGGAAGCGGGCAGGGGGAGCGGCGGGATGGGGCGGCTCCAGGGGCGGCTCCAGGGGCGGCTGGAGACTCATCACAGGCCGAGTCATTCATCATTTACGTCCGCCGTCCGATTTCCCGCCGCCTCCCGCCGACCGACTCTCGAATGGACACAAGTATTCACTTAGAGGCAGCCCCAGCCCCAGCCCCAGCCTCGGCCTCGGCCGGCGGGCCATCGATCGGGCCCGCGGGCCTCGCAACAGGCCCCGAGCACTTCCTAGCCGACGAGTCGCGGAGGTCGCCCGTCCAATAAACGGCAGCCAACCGAGGGTGCGGGTGGGGGTGGCCAGTGGTTGACACTGAGTGACAAAGTTGAGAAATGAAATATGATAATGCGCCGAGCCCCAGCAGCGGCAGCGGCAGCGGCAGAGACTGCGACTGCGGCAATGACAATGGCGACCACGCACCGTCTTCGGCGGGGTGGCGGCGGCGGCGGCTGCGTCGGCTTCGGTTGCAGCGCGTAGGGCCCGCTGCAGGCCCCGCCCTTCGCCTCCGGCGGGTGGCAATAAATCGGCTTAAGAGCTGAGAACGCGGCATCGACTGCGGGGCCGTCGCGCATCGACCAAGCGGGCTTAGGGCGAACGAGGGGAGGCGAAGGCGGCGATCAACAGTTGCCGTCGCCGGGGCGAGGAAGCCCTACGACCAGACGACCAAGGCGTCCTAATCCGCGCCGAGGGCGGGGTTCGTGCGTTCGACGGAACGGATTCAAGTCTAGAGCTCGGTCGCGGCTGGTGGGCGGTGGGCGGTGTCTCGTGGGCCGGGGGATTTGGCCGTGTGCGGTGGTGCAACTGGTTGCAGCCCTTGCTGTTGCTGTCGCTGTCGCTGCTGCTGCTGCTGGTGTCGTGTCCATTGAACAAACATCGGGGTTTCTAAGGTGAATCAACAGGAGCCTCAATCGATTTGTGTGGCGGGGGGACTGAGGTGGGTGGGGGGTGGCGACGAGAGTGAGAGGTCGCGCCGTAGGCAATTAATTTGCATTTGCAGGCGAAGCAACAACAACGACGACGGCCCAACTGCAGCACCTCAAGCCAGACGAGCGAACACAAACACACAAGACAAGAACTGGAAAAAGTAATGATGCAACAGCAACAACAACAACTCAACCAACAACAGTAAGGACAACAACAACAGCAGGAGAAACAACAACAACAACTCCCTCCGAGCTGCCAAAAAGCGGGCCGCGACCCCAGCCAGACTCCTCCATGCAACTGGGTAGCAGGAGTCGCCCGAGGTCCTGCCAGGTGGTGGCTCCATGTGTGAGTGCAGGCTCCTCTGCACACGTATGTGTGTGTGTGCGTTTGTGTGTGTGCTCTTCGACAAACACAAGCGCCCACGTCGGGGGCACGAAGCAAACAAACTTTGATCTGCGGCAGCAACACGTGGGGACCGGGGACGCCCGAGGACATCTCGACACATGCACACACAGGGGTCCCGCACCCACACAGACACTCGCCGGCCGCCCAACTTTGCCACACACACACACACACACAGTCACAGTCACAGGCGCACTCAGGGTCAACGGGGAGGCTGGGGCGACATCTCGTGTTCTGTTTATTCTTCCGTTGCGAAGTTTCCACGTCTCCTCGGCGCCCTCGCTCGGCCAGCGCAAATATGAATGGGGCCCTCGATCTGTCGCCGACCCCCGCCGCGGCCGTGACTCCTGACGCCTGACGCCTGACCCCGACCCCTGGCCCCCGACCCCGGCCCGAGGCAGTCGCCGTTGCCGCGCTGCTGCTGCTGCCGTCGCCGAAGTTTCGCCCGACTCCTGAATCATTTAGTGACGTAATTGAATTAAGCGCAGCATCTTCGGGGAAGGCGAGTCGGCGGGCGTCTGGGCCGCGCCGCCAGCCGCCAGCCGTCCTCCCCGCCACGCCTCCCCCTGCTCCATCTCGCTCCAGCCGCTCGCGAATCCCCTGGGAGCCGGTGTCAGTCTGTGTGTTTTTCAAATTATGCCCAACGCCCGACGTCGCCGCCGCCCCCGCCCGGCCGACCGGGGCTGCCGTCAAAATTCCCGACCCATCAATAATTCCTCCCATCTCCCCCGCCATCCCCATCCCCATCTCTCTCTCCTCGTCTCTCTCTTTCTCTCTGTCTCTGTGGCTCGCCCTTCCCCGGGCTGTGCACTCGAGCGACATTTCAAAGCTGGTTTCTGTCGGAAGCTGACAGGTGTCAGGCCATTCGATGAACGGCGCGCAGCCGGGCGCGGTCGGGCGGGAGGGAGGTCGAGGGAGGTCGAGGCAGTGCAATCGAATGGCTCCAGTCGCAGCTGTGACAGCCACAGGTAGACCCGGACCCGGACCCAGGCCCGGTCGTCTGTCCGTCGCTCTCAGGCCGTTGATTCTGCTGATTCGGCGGGTGTCCTTCGGGCCCACGCTTCACGCGCCCTCGCGTCCGCCTCCGACCCGCTCCGGACGGCAACAGGAGGGTTCGGTCCGATCATGGCGGGATCGCCAGGCTTCACCCCTGCCCTTGTGACGACGACGACGACGCCGACGCCGCCACAATGAAGCCAAGTGGCAACTGATCCAGCCGTGCGAGGGAGTGGGAGGGAGAGCGGTGGAGAGCGATGCGAATGCACAAAGCGTTGCCACACGTAGCGACGTCCGATGCATTGTCAGCGTCGCCACTTGCTGCCCCCTGACCGGCCACCCACAGGGCGGGACCCGTTTTATTGACAGCTCGGCTGCCCGGATCAAAATCAAAGCGTCGGGTTCAGGGTCGAGGCGATGGTGGCAGGGAAGGCGGCGGGTGAGGAGGACGTTGGGAGGAGGGCGAATGACTCCTGCACTTGGTCAGGAGTCGGCGCTTGACAGCTGCCACCGAGGCAGCGACGGGAGGCAGGGGCTGCGGCCGGCGAGCAAGCCATGGTGCCTGCGTGTGTGTGAAATATGTTAATATCCCAGCATTCGGAGCTGCTGGAGCAAATGGAGAATCCGTGTCGCTGCGTCTGCATGGACGGCGGCGGCGGGGGCGGGGTCGGGTCGACCCTTTGGGCGGCTCCCCGGCCCCGGTCTCCCCCCTACAAACCGATGAACTCCTAATGTGCACGCATTGCCGCGAACTCCAGCCGAAGTCACATCAGCACCAGCTCCAAGGCGAGTGCATCATTAACATCCTGGCAACAACAACAGCAACATCAATGAAGTCACAGCCAAACCTTGGTGAAATGAAGTAGGTTTGCCGGAGGGCGCGAGCGTGGGGAGGGGGCCAGAAAGAGGGACCGAAATAAATGTTCTGTTAATTTACGATAATGTTTATTGCCAACACATGGCGCGGAGATGGGCGGCCGTCCCGCTGGTCGGGCAGGTGGGGCCGGCAGCGGGACAGCAGACAGACAGAGGGGGACAGAGAGAGAGGGAGAGCGGTTGGGGGTGGGGTGGGGCCGACCAGGTGCCGTGCCGCGGTAACGAGGCCCGGGTTTACGTCGCCAATACAGGAACCCCCGCGAACACGCACCGCGCGAACCCGCACGGCATAAAAAGCGAGCTCAAAACTCGGCAAACGCCGGGGGCCCGGTGTGGCGTGGCGTGGCGTGGCGTGGGGCCGAAAATAGCAGCAGCTCATCAGAAGCCAATATTGCCGACGGCGCACAGTGGCGCGAAGAGGGCGCAATTTTGTGAGAGCAAAACAGTTTTCGATTTTTGGGCTAATTTCGACTACTTTTGGAGAAACGAAAATGTTCCCTTTTCCTGTGAATGCGACCAAAAACCCAGTACGAAAACCTCCAATCGTCCTCCTCGAAAACTCCTCCATTCCTGCGCCACCTGTTTCAGGCTCCGAACCACTGTGGCGCCGTTTGCGGAGGGAAGCCGCGAAGGAACGACATCAGCAGGACGAACCTGTGCTCGTCTTCGGCACTGCAGGCGCAACAGCACGAGGCGACACCGCGGAGTGGAGGAGGGGGGGAGGAGACAGAGAGAGAGAGAGAGACAGAGCATCGGCTCCCCTGACGCTGCCTGCAACTCGGGGCGTTTTAATGACGACGTCGGTGGAAGGACTAACGAGGATATTTCACGCCGCCTACAGTAGGAAAGGCAGAGCCGAAATTCCTGAGCGCTGCGGGAGAATGCGAAGCGATTTCGCCAAATCGCTCTTTTATGGCACCAGTTGGAAAACTTGTAAAGACGTTAACGGAACACCCAAAAAACAAGAGGAAAATACAAAATAAAGAACATGGAAGTGAACGTGGAAATAGTGGAATCGGGGAGTGGAAAGAAATGCGAATTGAAAGTATATGTTCTACTTGAGGAATTGATGTCATTGTCCACTTGCACACTGAAGTTGCAGAAGTCAACACGAGTCGTGGAATTTTGAAAACAAAATTTAAAAATGTTGATTCACTTTCAGAGAATTGGATTAAATTTGTTAATTTAATGAAACGAATTCTCTTGACATGGTCAATGGAATACCAAGAGTATCAACGGGCGAAAAACCTCAGCGTGACGACCTGCCCACGATGGATTTCCTGAGTTCCATCGCTCGGAAGGACAAACAGAGCTCGAAATGGCTCGAATCAAACCAAGATCCCGATTTGTCTGGGTTACGACAGAGC